>SCDS01000511.1:0-45975 GCA_004149465.1 Drosophila nigromelanica
ATCTAGATTAGTTCTGCATTTAAAATATACGCATTTTAGAAAATAAAATTTTTTTCATTTTTTTGTGAAAATATCATGTACTCCCTTGTTCATTTTCGAAAAAAAAATTTTTCAAAATTTAGAATTGCGAATTTTTGTTTTTAATCGATTTGTTACTCATAATTAGTATAAAAAACAACATTAAACCAGATTCTAGAGGGGTCAAATTTTTTGTCAAAAATCATGTCAAAATATACAACAATTTTGACATGTAATGTTCTCGGAATCATAGCTCCCATATTTCAAACTGCCTTACTGTGTCAAAACTGAACCGATTTTCATGTTTGATGGCATTTTGGCCATGTTTTGTCCTCTAGATTAAGTCTGCGTTTAAAATCTATCCATAATTAATAATACAATTTAAGAGAGCGTGACGTCACATATAAAATGTTATAAATTATGCATTGTAATTTATCGAGGTTAAAATAATCATAGAATATTTTGCATTTTGAAGCGCAACTCGTAGCAATTTAATTATAAAACGTTTGCAAAAAATGCCATAAATATAGATAAGTAATAACACAATTTTGGACATGAAAGCTTATTTTAGTGCTGAGTGACGCGTGGAGCGAGTTGGGGCGGCTAATGGATGATTTAGGCAGCAGCTGGGTCCTTCTTGGGCTTCTCCTTCTTGGCCTTTAGCTTGTCAGCGGCGGCTTGTTCCAGATCAATTGGCGCCGGCTTGACAAACGGAATCTCGTCCTGATATTTGCTTGGCATGTATTTCTTGAGTGGCTCCGGCACTTTGACGCCCGTCTCCGTCTGATGCGTTTCGAGAATTGCGCATATGACACGAGTGGCGGCGCACATTGTGGCATTCAACATGTGCACATAGTCGACGGCGGCGTTCATCTTTTTCGTTTGGCCGTAGCGGACGAGCAGACGACGGGCCTGATAGTCGAGGCAGTTGGAGCAGGAGACCAGCTCTCTGTAGGCGCCGCTGCCGCCGAACCAGGCCTCCAAGTCGAGTTTCTTTGAGGCGGCATGATTAAGTGCACCCGAAACAATGTTAACCACACGATACGGGATGTCAAGCGTTTGATAGAACTGCTCGGCGTTGCCGATCATTTCGTCCATCATCTCCCACGATTTGTTGTCGTGCGGCGAGGTCAGCACAAACTGTTCCACCTTCTCAAATTGATGCACACGAAAGATGCCGCGCGTATCGCGTCCATGGGAGCCAACCTCCTGGCGGAAGCAGGTGGACAAGCCGGCATACTTGATGGGCAGCGATGCCTCCGGCAGCCACTCGTCGCGATGATAGGCCGCAATCGGCTGCTCCGAGGTGGCAATCAGGTATTTCTCATCGGTGCCGGTCTCCTCGGCACGTTCGCTGCCCTTGCCCACAACCTTGTAGAGCTCCTCATCGAACTGTGACAGCTGGGCCACCTCCTGCATGACCTCCTTGCGCATAAAGAACGGCGTGTACAGCGGCACATAGTCTCGGGCGTACAGCAAATGCAGCGCATGCTGTATGAGCGCCTGCTCCAGGAACACTGCTGCGCCCGTTAGAAAGTAGCCGCGCCCACCTGACACAACAGCTCCTTTCTCCGCATTCATGCCATCGATCATGACAATGAGATCCACATGGGAGTATTTTCCGCGCTTCGTGCAGTCTCCGGACGTGCGCTCCACACGATTCTCGTCCTCATCGTTGGACACAGGCACCGACTCATGCAGATGGTTGCCCACCTCACGCAGCGCCGTGTTGCGCGTCTGCTCCGCCAGCTCTAACGATTTCTGGTTCTCGGTCATCGCCTCGTCGATGAGCACACGCAGTCGTTTGATTTGATTCACCGTCAGCGGCTGCAGCGTTTCGGCCGTAACCTGAGTCAGATCGGCACGCACAGCGGCCGGCACCTCCTCGCCCTCGGCGCCGACGGGCTCCTTCTTCTTCATTTTCTCGCCAATCACCTTGCTACAGACGTTCTTCACCTTGTTCAGGTTGTCGGCGCGATGACGTCGCTGACGCCACTCGGTGTCCTTCTCGATCACCGTCTCGACCAGGGCGACATCTTTGAAACGTTTCTTTTGGTTCTCGCGCACCGCTTCGGGATTGCCGCCCTTGTCGCTGCGAAACAGATCTAAGTCCAACACCATATTTCTAATACTTTTTCGCTTTAATCAATTTGCACTGCGGATTTCGTCAGCGTTTCGTTTCGTGTTGTCGGCGTTTATCACAACGTGGCTGCTTTATGGAGATGATCTAAATATCTGTAACTGTTACTTGTCACTAATAGAGTTGTGATTTCAATTAATATAAACAACTCAATCGAACACAGTAAAATATTAAGAAAACTACGGTTGAGCTTTCATTAAAAAGAAGATGTTTGTCACGAATAAAAGAGTGAACTCACCGTTAAGAAAGGTTTCTACCCTTTAGTGTTATTAATTGACTTGTGTTAGCAGTTACCGTCTGAAATTCGCTTATCGCTATTGATACTTAGCTGAAGTTGTTATCGATTCCTCTTGTTGGTAATGTCACAGCAGCCCTGGCATGTAGTTTTTTAAAATCTACTTATTGGAAATAACACTAATTTTATACGTTTCATATACCATGGATTTCATTGAGCGCGAATTGGGCGACATACGCGCAAATTGTGAGCAACAAATAAGTAATAGCAAAATAGTCAGCTGCAGTTCGACGTTAGTGCGTGTCGACCTGCTACCAGACAAACCCAATCGCACAATGACCGTTTGTTTACGTTTTCCTGCTGATTATCCGCAGATCTCGTCCATCTTGGTTGAGCTCAAGAGTCGGGCCTATTCTGACAAGTTGCTCGCAGAGCTGACACGCCTTATGGACGACTATGCACGCGAGCATTTGAGCAGTGCTCAGGCGTTGCCAGTTTTGCGCTTTGCTCAGCAATACCTGTTGGATAATCCGCTGTGCGTATGCTTGGACGAGATCAAGCAGCTACGCCTGGATATTAAGGACCAGGAGCAGGGCCAGGATGCTGGCAGCCAGCTGAAGCTGCGCCAGCGCACAAGTTGCGTGCAATTGATTGCCCGTGGTGGCCGTTACGTCTATCGCGTCACAGCCGCTGTGCCCGACAGTTATCCCGAACAGAGCGTGGAGCTGCAGGGCCAAGAGTCCAATTTGCCGACGGTGCTGGTGCGCTATCTGAACGGACAGTCGCGGGAAATAGCGCGACAGTGTGTCGAGCCGCCGCTGCGTCTCACCAAGGATGAGCTGGCCAATTTCCGTCCTGTGCACAGTCTTTATCGTACGCTCAAGTTTTGCCTGGAGGCCACACGCGATTTTCATCGGGAGTTGTGTCCGATTTGTGATAAACCCGTGCTGCAGGCACAGCCGGAGGCTTCAGTCCTGGACGAAAATGCGGATGCGTTTGTCGAGCGCGTATATTGCGGCCATCTCTTCCATCAGGGCTGCCTCAAGCACTACCTGGCCGAACCGCCGTTTCCCAAAGGCGGCAAACTGTGCCCGGCCAAGCGTCGTCACCCGCGCTCCGATGCCCAAACATACATGGGCAGGAGAGCGACTGCAGCAGCGACGGCAACCGCGAGTAGCAGCAGCCAGAAGAAAGTGGAGATGGGCGTGTGTGGCATAAAGCTGGCACATGATCGTTGGGTGCTGAATGTGAAGACAGCTGAGGCGCGTTGGGCACAAAAACAGGCGCGACAACGTGAACTGGAAGAGGTCGTTGATTTTCTACAATGAATTGGGAATTAAAACCATTTCTGTATATATATTTCAATTGTGATGTATATTATTCGAATACGCTTAAATAGCTGAAGATGCTAGATATGAAATAAATAGTTAAATGACAATGAATTTTAATAACACCTATTGGTTCAAGTCTTCAAAGTTGGTTTCTCTGTGCCAATTTGGCGAAAGTTGTGCGCTTTAAATGGAATCGAAAACCAACAGAAATTGGCAAAAAACGTCTATTTTATAATAACTGTGCATTTTGCGACTAGCATTTAGATGAAGTGTGCATTGCGTTTTGCATCTTTCTCTCTTTTTGTAAAGCGCACAAAGTTTAGAAACCCGTGACAATTTCATCATCCTCGTGCCTCTTGATGGGATCACCCTTGATCAGCGATGAGATTAAACTGCAAAATAAAGTTATAAGTATATATAACACAAACATATAACACTCAGACTAACCAATACAGGCCCACAAAGAACATGACAAAGTAGTAGCCCAGATATATCATGCAGTTCCTTAAATGCACCTTCAACAGGCCGCGACTGTGAATATCAACAGGATCATAGACGCCCAAGCTGTCGCGACGCTGTCTGTGTAGCTCATAGAACAGCCACACCACCATGGGCAAATTGAGCAAAAACATCACCCAGTAGCTAGAAATAAAAATATTTAATTTTCAGTTCGAAAGTAAAAATTGCAAGTAAAAGCCGCTTTTAGCTACCCGGAGATTAACAACAGTACACAGAGCAGTGCATGTGAACCGAATTTAGGTATGACCCAGAAATTGAGGCGACGACAACATTCCTGTGCGTTTAAATAGTCGCACTCCAAGTCGGCCAGCGTTAGTACCTTTCATAATTTTTAAGAAATACAATTTTAAATATTTCTCTAATTCAATTTTGCACACGCCACTTACATAGTAAATTAGCAGCAATAGTATGGCGCCATATATTAACAATGTTAAGCAAAACACAGCTGTTTCGGGCAGAAACATAATTGCACTGGACATTCACCTTGTACTTAAGGAGTATTATTTTTAAATTAATATAAATACATATTTTGTATCATTTTTGCTGTTGTTTTTCATTAGGCTTCTCAAACAGTGCTGGAAAGTGCAACAAACAAATGCCACGTTTTGAGATAGGTTGGCAGCGCTACTCACAAATTTTATTGTTTGTAAACAAACCCAAGAAAATTTAATGAATTTTTATTTTTAAAAATGGGCGGCAAGAGTTATTACTGTGATTACTGCTGTTGCTTTATAAAAAATAATCTAAATGTGCGCAAATTACACAATGCGGGCATTTCGCACACCGCCGCAAAGGCAACTTATATGCGTCGCTTTGAAGGTACATATGAGACATGTAAAGAAAGCCAATAAACATTAATTTATTTGTTTATTTAGATCCAAAAAAAGTATTGGCAGTGGAGCGCATGAAAAGGCCCTGTAAACGTTATTTTGCTGGCTATTGTAGATTTCAGCTCTTTTGCAATTTTCGCCACTACAGCGAGAAACAAATGAAGCAGCTTGAGAAAATTGGTGCGGCACAAAATTACGCATAAAATTTGTTTAAATTACTAAATTTACAAATTGTTTTCAGCTGGCCAACAAAAGCGAAAACGTTCGAAAAAGAAGAGGAGCGCCCCGCAAGCAAAACCCCATTTGCCACCTTCACTGCAACCCCTGGACCTGGCCAAGATTAAGCAAACAAATTGGGAATTGAGTTGGGGCTAAGTAAAAACAAATTTTTTAAAAATTATACAATAAATATTTTTCTTTTATTTTCCAACGTAAATGTATTTTTATCTTGATGTGCCATTTAAAATGCCAATCACCTTATCCATGATACGTGATATCTTTAAATTTATACGCAAGACGCGGGCAAATTCATAATGAAAGGATTTCGGACTATGGCCGCTGAGGTTCTCCTCATCCGGATTGGCTAGATGTGCTAATAGAAAGTAACAGAAATGTTCGAGCTCGCCTTCGACAGCGTAGAACAGGCTCGCATTGCCTGCACGCGTCTCTATTGCATTGAGAATCTCGTGCTTCAGTTGGCGTCTCATTAGTTTCTCCTTGTTGAGCTCCAGCCTGTCGCAGGCGCGCTCATAGAATTTGGCAAACTTCTTCTCATCCCTGACTTCGGCGCCTCTACCGTTGTTTTCCGTGCTTTTTTCCTCCTCCTCCTCGTTGGCCGCACGCCCATAAATGGGCTTACCCAATTGCCGCTGATCGATGGTGTCGCAGATGATCTCGGCCATTTTATAGCGATTGTGTCGCACGGCAATGTGGAGCGCCGTGTAGCCGTCATCGTTGGTTTGCAGGAGCAGGTTAAGGTCTATCTGGAGCATTAAATGACGCAGTGAGTCCAATTGTACATTGTTGATAATTGCTAAGTGCAGCGCCGTATTGGAGTCGTCGTAGATGTGATTGGGTAAGACACCGGCATTGAGCACGATTTTAACAATTTCCGGATCGCAGTCGTTGGTTAGCGCCAGCTGCAGACAATCCTCGCCATCGGCGCTGAGTAATTCATTGAAATCCACGTTCGTCTTCAGCTTGGACCACACATATGTCTGGCGCTGCAGACCCTGAATGTCACCAACCAAAATTGTATCGTGTATTGGCCTGGCAGAAAACAAAGAACCAAGGTTAAAAATTATATAATATAAATAATTTTTGCTTGGCTGCTGCCAATGGAAAACTAAAAAACTATATCCTACAGCGGGTTTTTTTTTTGTTTAAATAGTCGATATTCCGCCACTTTGCATGAATCGATATATATCGGTTTTTTGACCCGGGCTTTTGAGCACATCTCAGAAACTATAATAGCTAGAGACACCGAGGTTGTTAAGTATGTTCAGTTATACAATTTCTGAATATAAGGTATACCTTAGTATGGCAATCTTGACCAGATTTTTTTTTTTTTGAGACTTTCAAAAGATGGTGTGTTGCATTACTTGACAAAAATCTCTTTCTAAGTTTATGCTTTAAATTCTAGTCTTAGAGTCTAAATGCACATTCATTGGACACAGTTGCGTCATCTTAATCTTAGTGTTATAAAGGCAGTTTCTGAAATTTAAAGGTATACGTACAGCAATCCCTCGTCAGACATTCTGTCAGCACGAATTAACTCATAGGCCATTGCCATATAAATGGTACTTTGATTATCACCCTTAATGTAATTATCTATGGTTATCGAGTCGACAACGTTGATATCGCCAATGCTTGACACACTTGACATAGTTGAATCTCGGCGTTTGTTGGGACCTCCACTGCTAAGCGTGTTGCCAGTGAATTCCTAGAAAATATATAATACATAAATAAATATTAATATATATAATGTATGCATAAATATATATATTTATATTATATATTTATTTATGTATATTTATTGATCAGAGTTCGGTTTCTTACGCTTGTTTCCAATTTCTTTTTCTTCGACGACGGCAAAGGCGTCAGTTGCTTCTCCTCGCGCTCCTGCAGCGCCATTTGTGCCGCCGACCGCTTCACTACCTTTGGCACACATGTATTTCGCTTTCGTCCCCGTTTCCGTGGTAGTTTTACAGCTGGTTCTGCGGGCGTCTCATTAGCCGCACTGCCACCTACGACAGCTGCTGGCTCTTCTTTTTTAACGGGTTTCAAGGTCTGCATTTCTTTCGCACTTTCATTTGCAGGTGATCTGCTTCTAGTCTCTATTGTTTCTTTAGTCTCTATTGTTTCGGTTTGGGTTGACGCATTCACTTTTGGGGTTTTATTTTCATTTATAGAGCAATGTTTACACTGATTAGCGCTCGCGATAGCATTACGACCGTTGATAGCGTCGATTACGCGTTGCTGCAGAGCTTTGTCCGGCAGACGCATAAGCAGCTTGAATATATCCTCGTAGATGTTCTGAAAAGACTTGCGCTGCATGTAAGTGTTTGTAATTACATTCGTCTGCACTGGCATTAAACGTACGCCCGATGAATTAATTATAGACGTGGTTGTCCCAATGTTTTGGGGTTTCTTTATCATATCGGTTGGAGTTACACGTATTTGCTGCGATTTCGTTAGTAGCACTTTCTTCATTGTTGACACTGTATTTCAACACTGCGGCGATTGTAAAATCGTTTCGGTGCGCGTCGCCAGCTTCGGGGGATGTCTCGTTTTACTTTGATGAAAATTATATTAAGTTGGTTTTTCCCCAGCACGCTTGCACTAGCAATCTCATTAAATCGAGTGACAGGGTTGATCTCCGATATATCGTTAAACAAACGGCGTTTTCCAGCACAGATCAAGGAATAGTTCAATTTCGAATTGAAAAAATATGAAAATTCACATTTTAAAATAAGCATTTGGTAATATATATATATTTGTATATACAGAATTTATAACTGAATTTTAATAGCTATAATTAAAAAATAATACTACATTTTTTTAAAGTTGAATATATGTATATTAACATTTAAATTCAGTGATTGCGTGCTCAAGCCTAGCGCTAATCAATAGTTAATAATAACAACATTAAAATTTGATATATATGATGCACAATAACCATTTTATTGCATTCATTGAGAAATTAATTATGTAATCGGAACAAGCTGTGTGAACGACTGAACTTAGTAAGTTGAACTACAATGTACAACACTGTTTAGGCCACAACAAATCGATAACATACCAGTAGGCATTTCGTGTGAATGGCAACAGCAGGCTAAGATTTTTTCCATAACTTTTTTTGTGCGTGTGCCTATTTGTAAATGTAAATCAAATAACGCTTTCAGTTTTCGCACGTATTTTTGAGGTTTGATAAATGAGTGAGTTGCGTGGTAATTGTTGCTAGCTGTGAATAAACCCTTTTGGATTTGATACGAATTCGGCCTCAGGTAGGCGCAACATGGATTCGCATTCGCGCTATGGACGGAGCTTTTCTGGAGGCAGCGCTGGCGGCGGTGGCGGCAACAGCGGCCAATACAGACGTTACAGTCGCTCCCGTTCACGTTCCCGGTAAGTGCACGCCCATGAACACAAACGTACATCCCCATATATAAATAGGCTAATATATGTGCATGCAAATTGTTGTTGCAGCGAACGCAACCGGGACCAGTCCGGCGGCTACAGGCGTCGCAATTCTCGTTCGCGCAGTCGCGATCGATCGTCGCAGCATTATCGGAACACTGGCAGCGCTGATAAGGATCTGTATCGCGACCTAATTAACGACGACTATAATGAGGATCGGGGCAGCAGCTACGGCAACTATGGAAATTCGCGCAGCAATAATTATCACAGCCGTCGCGATGACAACTACGATAGTGAGCGCGAACGCGATCGGGATCGGGATCGTGAGCGGGATCGCGAGCGTGAACGTGATCGTGACCAGCGCTGGAAAAACTACGATCGAGAGCCACGTGAACGTAACTCGGACTACGAGCGCGGCGTGGAGCGCAGGTAACTATTATTGCTGCCCAGCTCCCCAATCACATATAAAAGTATTAATTGCTTTGATTATTTAGCCGTGACTATCGCTCCCATAACAATGGCAACGGCAACAACGCAGCGTCTGGCAACAATCGCGATCGCGACAGACGTTATCCCTCCGATGAGGATAGCTACGATAGTGACGAGAGCGACGATAGCCAATACCGCCGCAATCACATCAGAACCAGCAACGAGGCACTTAACCAAATTATCATATTTGGTCTGAAAAAGCACATCACCGAGGCGGACGTGAGTAGCCGAAAAAAAGCAGAGCGCAGCTGCTGCTTAAAAATAATATTTAATACTTCACGTATGTGAAACAGACTAGTTTTGTTTTCGAATCCGAAGAAGTGGGTTGCATATTCAATAATTCAATTATTGAAATTTGCAGAAATATCTAGATCTGAACACAATCATATAGCTGCCATAGCAAAGATAATTTGAGAACTTTTTGTTTTCAAAACATATCAAAATCTTAAAATCAGACTCTACTATATACCACAAAAAATAGTCCTATTTGTTAGTTCTTAAATGTTGTTTTTAATTAAATATTTTAAACCAAAAAAACCCGTAACAGGCTTCACTATAGATATAGACCACATTTTTTTTCATCTTCGTTTCTATATACATATCTTCTTCTTCCACAGATAATGGGCGCGCTGATACAAGTGAATATGGAGCCATCTTCAATACGGCTAATACGCAAAAGACCAACAGGTGGGTTACAATATCGAGGCATATCTTATAAGTTAGCTTTACTTTATGCGTAGTAAGTCAGATAAGTGTATAAATCCGTAAGTATTTCTTTGCGTTAACTTGGCAGTAGTCCGGCAAAGTTCGCACCAGCAACCAAATTGAATATACATACTTGGCCTTCCAAAAAAAACGACAACAAAACAAAATAAAAATAAAAACAAAAATACCCAAAAATGTTACAAAAATATTGAAAAAACTACATTTTTTGACAAAAACCATTTTGTATCTGCTTCTATCTAAAATTTAGGTGCATCACGCGGTTTCGCATTTGTCGAGTTTAATACCGTTGAGGAAGCAACACGTTGGATGGAAATAACCCAGGTATCACAACAAGAAACCAACTAAGCAATTAAAAATAAATTAAAAAAAAAACTCGGCATAAAAATAATGGCGAAATATGCGCTTTAAGTTCAGTTCCCAACATTGTCGCAAATCAACAGAGCCAACAGCAGCAACAACAAATTCCCAAAGCTATTGAATCGTATCGCTTCGCTTCGTATTGTTATCATATAGTGGCATATAGCATAAATTTCTCGCAGTACAGATTCTTTTTTTGCAGAACGTTCCAATTCGGATTGTTCTGTAGATATTCTATTTTTCCCCTCTTAAATATGAGAATTTCTGACGGCAACTGAACTTAATGTAAACATTTCAATTTATTGCGTTAACTGGGAAGAAACAACAACAGCAACTGCAACGACAACAAACCACAGCAACAGCAACGTCAACTGCGCGATTAAGACACAGAAGCAACCTGGTGACTGTGTACACTGTGCAACTTATGCTAGCCCAAAGATAAATCACTAATCGATGCCATTTTTTTGTTCTCTTCCTCTGTCATCCAGGGCACTCTGAAGCTGGGCGATCAACGTGTTTCCCTACAATACAGCCACAAACGCATCACCGACTGGCATTGCGTTAAGGTGAGCAACGAAAAATATACTAAATTGACACTAGCTTAAAGTTGAAATTTGTAAATACACAATATAAAGGACATAAAAGCTCGCAGCCACACATAAAGCTCATTAAGCTCCCCTTAGCCCGAAACATGGTTAAATTGATTTACGAAAGAGATTTAAGAAAAAGCACATTAAACGTTCAGAGCAAGCTTTCGATGAATACGAAGTTTTAATAAGAGCGATAATATATAAAACAAAAGCTTTAAAATCACATTTAAGCTAGTGTCATTAAACTATATTAAGCATGGCGAGTTACCAATGAATTTTCTCTCATTACAGTGTGGCGTCTACAATTTCAAGCGTCGTTTCTCCTGTTTCATGTGCATGGCTTCGCGCGCGGAAAGCGAAAGCATCTTCTCTGGCGGCGGCGAGGGCATCGACGAAGTTAGCGCGATTCTTACAAAAAGTATACAAACCAAATACCAACATTATTGCCAAAAATTGATTCGTTGCGGTGTTGTGGAAAACATATTTTAATTGAAACGCTTTCCCCCAACTACTTCCCCCCCCAATTCAATGCAGAGATCATGCTGCGCAACCTGGACGCGCTGACCAACGAGGAGAGCGTCCTAACTGCCCTACAGAAGGTGCTGCCAAAATTAGCAAAAACCATTAACAAGGTGCTCATCAGTCGCGACACTTTAACCCAAACGTCACGTGGCATTTGTTATCTGAACTTTGAGACGCTCGTCGATTCAATGGATGTGCACAACGCGCTAACCACACTGGATCCACCGCTACGGATCGATGATCGTGATGGTGAGCTGTTTGCCAAAAGACACACGAAACTATTGTATTCATCTGTAATTGTTTGGTTCACAGTGTGCATTAGTTATTGCATGGACTCGGAGAATCGTCAAATACAGCCGAAGGACTCGCAACATGGAGGCGCCACTGCCGGCGGCGGCATTCACGGCAACGCCTTGGCCGCTGTGCCCCCTTCGGATGCCGGCGGCGCATATACTTTGGCCGATGTGCCGCGCCTGGCCGAGTACAGCGCCTCACTTTATGCATCCACACAAGCCGAGCATGCCCATTATGTGCAGTATTACACTGATTACTATATGGCTGAGATCAAGAAGGGCGGCGGCCAGCTGCTCGGCGTCGGTGAGCCGCAGGTGACCGAGGCCAATTCCGGTGCCGCGGTGGCACTCTCGGCCATACAGCGCAAACAGAAGAAGATGAGCAGCATTGAGACAACGGCCACAGCGGCGGCAACAGCTGCAGCACATGCGGCCGCTGCGGTGAAGGCGACGTTTGCGGCGCACAATGTGATTGCGCCCAGGGGCAACGATGGCAAAACCTATCGTAAATCCGACAAATCCGATAGTACGAATAATATAATTATACTAATACTATCCTTGTAGCCACACCCGATGTCTCTCGCTATCAGTATGATGAAACCTCTGGCTACTACTATGATCCCAGCACGGGCTTGTATTACGATGCACACTCGCAGTACTATTACAACAATGAGACGGGCGCCTATTTGTACTGGGATCAGAGACGGAGCACCTATATATTGGCAACGCCTGCCTCAACGCACGCTGCGCTGCGAGAATCGCTGGCGCAGGATTTGCAAACTGAGAAGGATGATGGGGATGCCAAAAAGGACAAGGGCAAGGAAAAGGATAACAAGCATGACAAGGTCAAGGTGGCCAAGAAAATCGTCAAGGACATGGAAAAGTGGGCCAAACAACTGAATCAGAAAAAAGACTATACCGTGGTGGCCACACCACAACCTATACTGCCCGGACGCGGTGATCTCGGCGAGGGACCGAGCACATCGCGTGCTGCGGCTGGCGCCTATGCAGATGTCGGCTTCTCCATACTTGAAAAGAAGGAGCGCGGCAAGCTAAGCGAGTATGTGCCTTCCCCAGCAGGTGCACCGATGAATAAACTGGTTAATGCCTATGGCGGTGGCTCCGATTCCGAGGAAGACAACGGCGGCGCAGGCGCACAGGGTGGCGCTGGCGGTGGAGGTGGAGGCGGACCTATAGACGAAATGGACTATGTGGACTTCCAGAAGTTAACCTGTTTGCTGTGTAAACGTGCCTTTCAATCACATGACATACTGCAGAAGCATTTAAAAATGTCCAACTTGCACAAGGAAAATCTGGCCAAGCTCAACATGAACAGCGGCGGTGCCGGCGGCGCCAGCAGCGAAGATGCAGCAGGCGCGGGTTTGTCGTAAGTTTCCAAGTCAATTGCTATTTATACTTTAAACCCATTGATATAGGATATGATTTTAGACGGACCCTATAAAGCACATATATATTTTTGGTTATTATTACTAACCGAGTCATTTTAGCCACGTATGAACACAGCGTTTTCAGAGGCTAAAAGAGCCAGAGAGTTGAGCATAGCTCGAGGAGCTATAAGATCTAAAGCCACAAAATTTGGTTTAGTATTTTCTTTTAAATCATATATAGATTACAAATATTCTACTTTTTGCATATTCCGCCCCACTCGCCCCACAATTAAAAATAATTGTATTCCAGTACTACACCCTCGTGGTTTGGTTTTTAGATACAACGCCTGTTTGAATTCCTGAAAATTTCATAAAGATCATATTGGCTTAGAAATTATGCAAGAGTTTAGCTTCCATAATGGGGGCTAAGAGCAGCCGCTGAATAATGTTTGTGTATATATGTATGTGTTAAGGGTATCTACTAGTCGGGCACTTCCGACTCGAGCACTCTAGCTTTATATATTGTATATACAAAATGTGTTCTTCATCCACCAGCTATCGCGATCGCGCCAAGGAGCGTCGACTGAAGTACGGCGAGGGTGATCCGCCGCCGCCGAATCGCAGTCGCGAGCGTTTCGAGCATGAAATCAAAAACTTGCAGACACGACAAAAGGATGGCGGCGGCGCCGTGCCCGCAATGCCCATAAGCTCGAATAATGTGGGCAATCGACTGCTGCAGAAGATGGGCTGGTCAGAGGGGCAGGGTCTAGGGCGCAAGAACCAGGGACGGACACAGATCATCGAGGTATGCCCAAGCTATATTCAAAATTTGCCTATTTTAATGAAATTAATAATGTTTTGATGAAATTCATAATGTTTTAGGCCGAAGCGCGCTCGAATAATGTCGGACTGGGCAACAAGAGCAGCACTCTGGCGCCTGGCGACGATTACAAGACGTACATTAAGAAAATGATGAAATCACGCTATGAGAATGCCTGAAGCGCAATTGGTTATTTATCGTTTTTTGGATCATGATACAATTAAGTTTGATTTGATGATTGTATTTGAATTTTGCATACAAATTGTTTACCTCAATTTCACAACTTTATATAATGTCATCCCAATCGCATTAGCTAAAAATACGTGTAGTAGTTTAATAAATGTATATAATAAATATATATATGAATTCAAACTTTGTTTTGTGAAAAACAAAAATAAAATGTTTCGATAAAAATCGATTGTTTGTGCGTTTATAATACGGATTAGCTAGTTAGCTAGTTAGCTAGTCCACTTTGTCGCTGTACTATTTTAAGAGCGAAATTCCGATATTGTGACGTCAACATGCTAAGAGCTCCCTCAATCGTGAGCTGCTGGTATTTCTTGCGTAGGCGTATTTTGTTGCTTGCGAAATGTGGTCACACTGTCCGCGCTAACTTTGTTTACGTTTGGTATTCCACGTGTTTCAAGTATTATAATAAAATATTTAATTTATATTTAGTTAAACGTGTGCCCAATGAGCCCCAGCAAGATTCCGCCGCTAACCTATAAGGTTGTGGCCGAATGCTCCGTGTCCAAGGCACGCGCCGGCCTCATGACGTTAAGGTGTATTTCCTCAGGTGAGCCTATTTGTGTTTCCAAAACTTACTAAACATTATTATTTGTGTTTAGGCACAGTGAAGTGCGCACGCCAGTGTTTATGCCTGTGGGCACACAGGGCACACTGAAGGGCGTGCTGCCGGATCAGCTGATTGCGCTGGACTGCCAAATCCTGCTGGGCAACACGTACCATCTCGGACTGCGGCCCGGCATCGAGACGCTGCAACGCGCCGGCGGATTGCACAACTTCATGGGCTGGCCGCGCGCTATACTGACCGATTCGGGCGGCTTTCAGATGGTGTCGCTGCTGCAGCTGGCCGAGATTGATGAGCGCGGCGTCAACTTTCGGTCGCCGTTCGACAACAGCGAGTGCATGTTGACGCCGGAGCACTCGATGCGGATACAGAATGCAATTGGCGCGGACATCATGATGCAGCTGGACGATGTGGTGAAGACGACAACGACAGGTCCCCGCGTCGAGGAGGCCATGGAGCGCACAATACGCTGGGTGGATCGCTGCATCGAGGCGCACGCGCGCAACGACGATCAATCCCTCTTTCCGATTGTCCAGGGTGGGCTGGAGGTGGCGCTGCGCGAACGCTGCGTCTCCGCTCTGATGGAGCGTGAGGTGCGCGGCTTTGCCGTTGGCGGCCTGAGCGGCGGCGAGAGCAAACACGATTTTTGGCGCATGGTGCACGTGAGCACGGATCGATTGCCGCGCGATAAGCCGCGTTATCTAATGGGCGTGGGCTTCGCCGCCGATTTGGTCGTCTGCGTGGCATTGGGCATCGATATGTTCGATTGTGTGTTCCCCACGCGCACGGCGCGCTTTGGCTGCGCCCTGGTGGACAGTGGCCAGATGAACCTAAAGCAGCAGAAATACAAGCACGATATGGAGCCCATTGACAAGGCGTGCGAATGCGGCACCTGCAGGCGGTACACACGCTCCTACCTGCATCACATTGCCACCAATGAGAGCGTCTCCTGCTCTCTGCTCAGCGTCCACAATGTGGCCTACCAGCTCCGACTGTTGCGCTCCATGCGCGAGGCGGTGCAGCGCGACCAGTTTCCGCAATTTGTGCGCGATTTTATGACACGTCACTTTGGCCAGGATCCCATACCCAGCTGGATACGCGAGGCGTTGGCGGCGGTGCACATAGAACTGCCGCCAGATGAGATCGAGGAGCAATCAAAAGCGAGCAGAAGTTAGTCTTATTAACTTACTCTACATAAACTGACTATATGCATACGTATGTAATAATATATACAACAAACTAAGAAATTCTGTGTTCAATGAACTTTTACGAGAGAAACAATTAAGAAAAAGAGAAAGTGAGATCAGAACGAGCGAGTGCTTGGAGCCATTTACCTATAAAAAAAACTACATATATAGCTTTTAAAAAACACACAAACCACTTAAAACGCCAAGTCTGCAGGCAATACTCGAATTCATGAGAATCGCATAGAGAGGTCTAACAATTAACATAAATCCGTTAGACTGCAGACAACATTTTCTGCGTATGGGGTTAACAGCTTTCAAGTTTTACAGGACGGATTTAAATATGTTATATATCGGACAAAAGTATGTAGTAGTATGTAGTTTGCAAGGGTATTCATTTTCGGCTGTCGTCTTTAGCTTAAGCTAAAAGATGTAGAAATAGCCGATCGATTAATATTTAAATATCAGTGATCTTGTACATGCCTTTAATGAGCTTGTTAGGGTATACAAAGATCAGTTTTCAGTGTGCTGTGAAATTTAAAAGCTTGTGGTGCACCGTCAGGCGTTAAAAGCTTTTAACTTACCTATGGGAAAAAGCTGCCCACACATGACGCATGCGAAACACCGCAACGCCGTACGAAGGAAGATCAATTTGTGCTCTATTTTCGCTTTTCTTTCCTGCCGTACATACAGACAAATCTGTGCATAGATGTATGTGTGTCGCACATAGTAGGTATATAATTTGCTGTGCCCCACGATAAAAAAAATAAAATAAATAAAAACGTGCGCATTTTGGGCATGGCTCTTTTGACTCTCTCTCTCTTTGACTCTCATTGGCGCTCTCGTATGCGTCAGAGACGGAGATCAGCAGACAGGCATTTGACAGCAGTCGACTGAATGGCCGTTCAGTGTGTTTTAAAGCGTCGTCGTCGTCGGTGATCGCGCGTTTGATCGCTGTCGTTGTTGCTGTTGCGCTCTAACGGTCTTTTGCAGGCGCCCATTTTCCATGCATTTTCTCGGCCATTGGCAGTTAAATACACTACGCTCAAGCAACAAACGCGCTAGTAATAAATAAAAACAGAATCAAAATTTGAAATCACTACCAATTGTAAGATATTGATTATTGTTGTTAATTTATAGCCACTATCAAGCACAACAACAGTTTCAAGTGCGTGCGTGTGAGTGAGTGCGAGTGAGTTGGTGTTATTTGTTGTTGCCGCTGCTTCTGAAGTTCGTTTGTGTGCGTGTATGTGTGTGTGCTAAGGCTTAACGTGCTGCGTTCTGCCTGTTGCCAAATGTGGTCAAAGCAAAATAACAAAAATACAAATGTGCACACACATGTACACACGTACATATATGTGTTTATTCATACACACATCAGAAAGAACTGTGCATTGTAAAGTGCTTTTTATGGCTTGAAAATTTTTGCGAGTTTTTGTCGCATTTGTTCTTTGCACTTTGCTTCGTTGAGAGCTTAAATCGTCACAGCTGCCTGCATAAATTCTTAGTGGAATCAATTCGTAGTGGACCTAACTCTTATTGGACTGTCTACGTAATGGTAACGGACATGCCCATCCATATAAATCCAACTGGATTTTGTTGTTCTCCAATTCACAGCCCATCGATGTAAGAATCGTCTGTTAATTAGGCAAAGTCCAAGGTAGAATTTTCGTTTTCATGGGAACATTTTCACTCTTGGTGCTAAATATGTATTTTCTGTTCTTTTCTTATTATTTATATTTTTCTAGCCATCGTTTTTCTTTTGGTTTTGCCTGTGTTTTTGATCATTTCATGGTTTCATTTCTTTAAATAAGTTTTATTTTTAGCATTTTTAGTTATTTTTGTGAGTTTCTTTTTGCTTCTGTGTTGCCGAGTTTGCTCGCTTGATTATTTTTGAATTTCTCTTGGCGATTCTTTGGAATATACACTTGGTAAACACATACATAAAAATATTTTATGTGTGTGCCAACAGATTTGTGTGTGCGATGTTATTTTTTTTTGTATGGCTCCAATACAGGGTGTAAAAGGGTCTGGAGCAGCAGGTTAATGTAGCCATTTGGGTTGTTATTAATGGAAAATTTAAACGAATTCAGTATACTAAATTGGAATGTTTCATATACATTTAAAAACCAAAAGCTGTTCAATTACAATGTTTTTTTTATGTGAAAAATAAAAAACAAAAACCAGGTCGCACCCTTTTCCTCTCAAAAAAGCAACCAAAACGTAACTGCATACCTTACTTTTTTTATTGTTGGTCACAACAATAATAAATTAAAAAGTGAACAAGCGATTATGATTGAACAGACGCAATCAAATCAAATAAAGATTGTTGGCCTCCTGAGTAAAAAGAAAAAATAAGAGAGTTGCCTTTTTGTATGCAAGTGTGTGTGTGGGGAGGGGTGACAATAAAACAAATGGCAAATTTCCAACTAGAGAGCGCTAATCATAATCGTAATCACTAACCCACACACACACACATGCGGTCTGTGAATCTATACCGTTAGCAGGGCTGTCTATCGTTTAAACAGAATTCTGCTTTTATTTATATTTTTAAAATATGACACACACAAGTAGCCTCGATCACGCTCTCTTCCATACACACACGCGCTCTCACTTGAGGAAAAGAGCGCGTACTCCAACTCTTTGAACAGCTGCTGAGTGGGCGGCGCAGACGTAGGCGCTGGCCGGTGTTGTTGTTGTTGTCTTAAAATTTGCCACACTTGATTCAAATGATCCGTAAAACGGTGCTCGTCATAAATAAGCAGAGAGTGAGGGAGAGAAGATAAACACGAAGAACTGTTGTGGCTGGCAATTAAGCAAACTAATCGCAACGCTGCCGTTGGAAGCGAAGGCAAACATAAGGAAAATACACTTGAGAGCTTCAGTTCTCGCTGCTGTTATTGTAATTGATTAATTACAATTTTTAGTGTTGTCTAGCGTTTGAAATAAAACATAATTTATCCTAATTTTTGTTTTACTTAACTTGTCAAGGAAATGTTGTTAAATGTACGCAAAAATTTAATTTCAGAAACATTATTGTCAGTTATTTACATTAATGGAATTTTATTTTGCATTCAAAACAAACATAAATTTACACACACAATCATTCCAACTCAAATATTTACATACAAACTTAAAACACGTTTTCACAGTCATATGCAAATTTGGCAACCAATTTTAAAATTCCAAAAATTTTCAACGTGTGATTTGTATTTTGGCTCCTTAATAGTTATTCTATGCAAATTGTATAAATACACGGAAATTGAATTTTTAGTAAAGAGTTCGGTTTTATTTACTTTTTCTAAACTGTGAATTATTTTCAACTCAAAATGAACGTCATTGACCGCCCCCTGGACTCAAGTGCCGTTCCAAAATGTGATTCATCCCATAAACTGTTTCGCACATGTTTTCTCCAAAAATATTTCGAATGTGGGAGACTCCACTATGGACACTTTACCTGCCGCCAAAACAAAAAAAAAAACAAAAATCATTTACGCTTAGTCATTTTGTATATTTTTGTAACGGATTAGAGGCTTAGAAACACCTACAATACAGCATTTTGGAATCAAATATTGGATTATTTTGTGTTTTTTTTTTATGTATATCTTATGAAAATATTATTTTTTGGCCATTCGAGTCAGTTTGCCTAAATGTAATGGTTGATTTTTATTGGCTGTTGTTTAATAAAAATTATTTTGCGAAACGTGGGTGAATAAACTTCATGCTGCTTGACTTTCTGTCCAATTTTGAAACCAGAAAAAATAGCAAAAAAAAAACAAACAAAAGAGCAACAATAACAGCAACAAAATGTGGTTGTCAATGAATGAAGCTCTTGTTGACTTTGAAGCGGAGAGCGAGAGTGAATGAAGGCGCTTTGTGTCCAACTTATTGCGAATCGAGATGGTCAAGACAGAGAAGACAAAAAACAGTTCACTAACCTTGAAAACTGAAATTGTGAAGTGCAAGTGGTGTTTTAAGATGCTAGTGTTGGTTAATTTGACGATGCTTGTGAGTGAGAGAGCAGCATATTCTTGAGGATGATCTTTAATACATCAGGAAATATATATATATAAAAATATCAATAAATAATCGTTGAGTTTCCATTGAGCATCATTCGTGT
Organism: Drosophila nigromelanica; assembly: GCA_004149465.1. Classification (NCBI taxonomy): domain Eukaryota; kingdom Metazoa; phylum Arthropoda; class Insecta; order Diptera; family Drosophilidae; genus Drosophila; species Drosophila nigromelanica. Next base: position 20,013 of record SCDS01000511.1, read on the forward strand.
TATTTTTATCATTTTGAATAATGAGAACTGCCAACAGAAAACAAAAAATTAACACGAGAGAGAAGTTTGTGGAAGTAGTAAACTGTGGTATATAACTGTTACTTTTGTAACATTTTATTTCATCTCTCTTTTATAACTGAAACATATTATTTTTAATATATGTATTGTACCTTTATGTCTGTCGGCTCTCCAATCATAAATTATAACTTTAATCTTGTTCATAAATCAAATACCAATATTTTTCTATACATATGTGTATATATGTATATACATTTTTTATTTTTTCAAATTTTATTTTGCTCAAAAAGCCGTCACATATGGATTTTAGTTTCGTATTCGGATTGCAAATTTATGAGCTAAGAGGCGTATGCGATAATAAAAAGTGGATAAAAGTGAAGCGCGGCATTATAAATCAAGTTCAATTCAATTAGAGCGCATGGGGCGCCATAATTTTTGCACTGGCCTCATAACCTACGACAATTTATTAATTTTAGCTCACACAGATATGCATCTAGAGTGTAATTGTTGAGCATATGCACGTTGGGTGTGTTTGAGTGTGTGTTGTGTGTGACTGAATAAATAGAAATTGGAATTGCATATGCAAAAATGTCAAAAACATTACACTGAACCATATGAGAATGGTGAATGGACGACTTAACGTTACTCTGAACCCAGTTCAGATTACCTATATGGTTACAAATATGAGATGTATGTGTACGAAATTTATACAGTAATAGAGCAAAAGTAAGTACAGTAATAGATAAAAGATAAGACGGCATCTTTCGTTGTGTAAAGTTGCTGTTTTCATCTGTTAAATTTGTTTTGGTTTAAATCTTATAAATATTTTATAAATTTCTATTAGAAAAAATCAAATGCAATTAGAATTAAAGTCATTCTACCTTTTAATTCAAAACATTAATTAATAATAAATGGATTCGCCAAGTTTCGAACCTAAAAGTTCACTGAACCCAAATGCGAATCATTTGTTTAAATCGTGAACCGAACCAGCACCAATTGTTTTATATATAATTGTGATCTGATCTAATATGATACACCTGCGTTAACTATTTTTTATATACAGGGTACAAAATGTTTTAAGAGAATTTCAGTAACGCTTTTTACGCATATGTATATATAGAATATATTTATCTACTTACAAATACGAATGTGCAATTGCCATAAATTGTTAAACAAATGTTATATTGTAATCAATAAGCAACGAATTCGATTTGTTTTATATGCGAATGTGTGTTTTAATAATTTATGCGGAAGTCCCGCCCACATACACAGAAACATGTTGTAATTGTCAATGCTGGGGGAATGAAATAATACTCATATAATATTCGTATCAGCATGAATTTATATCCATACAACTCTCATTATTTTGCACGAACAATGTGAGTGTTGTTAATAATTCAATAACAAACACCAAACGAAACGTGCGCGAAAAATTTTTCAATTAAATTGTCAAAAGGAAAATCAAAACTTTTTGCATACACATAAAGAAATCGTTATGGAAAAAGAAGGCAATATAGAAAAGAAAAAAAAATGTATTTGCCACCTTGCGTAATAATTTTCAAGAATTATTTTTGGCCGTACACAAACTTTTTATATGCTCGTCACCCAAAACGAAAAAAAAAACGAAATTCGCCAGAGTCAAAATGTGTGGAAAAATTATATTTATGGTCACGACGTGATGGCCTTGCTGATGTCCCCGCCCACCCCTACGCCCCCTCCCCTAAGCGAATGGCCAATGTGGCACACATTTGGCACGATTCAATGATCGATAAATAGATAGATAGATATCGGGGCATTGGCAATTATATGCATATCGTATGAGTGTATATTGCAGTCGTCTAATATCTGGAATGGCGCTGATCGCATCAATCGGCGAATTGCGCGCATTATTGACAGCGCATTCCCCCATGAGACTTTACGTACGGATTTGGATTCAAATTTGGATTCAAGGCAGTAAATTGGCAGCAGAGACATTGGCTGCTCAAATTGTAATTGTTGTTGTCAAAGCAACAAGTTAAACAAAAAATGAAATAAAAAATATATCTGTATTCCAAGATGAAATCAGTTAAACTCAAGGCTAGCAATTGCATTGAGACACTGGATTGTCAGGCGTTGACATGTTGAATGTTAATGAATTGGACTTATGAATCGCATTAATTTCAACTTGAACTTGACTGAGGGCAATTGGAAATATAACATGTCTGAATATGTAATTGATACACATAAGAAGAGCTTAACATTTTTTTTTTATTTGAAAAATTGCTTAGACTTATGAAGAAACTCCACGTTAAAACGCTTTCAGTCTGTTAAGAATCTTTCCTATCGATTGTGTTGATAAGCTTCTTAGAATATATTTTTTTTGAATGTGTATTTTATTTAATTATAATCTAATTTTATTTTACTGATTAAACAGCTTACGACACTAAAGTTAAATATTGTATTTATTGTAAATATGTTAACATGGATATTCCCTTTACTCAGTACAATCTCCGATTAAACATGATTTCACTTTTATATTTATATTTATGTTTTTGTTACACGGTTCTTTGTTTTATGAACCAATTTTATTTTCTATAAGCATCTCCAACTTATACCTAATAGTTATTGTACACAACATTTAATTACTTTTCAGCTGCAAATTACGTTCAATTATTTAACAATTTCCTTAATTTGATATGAAAAAATGCGGCTCTATTGTTGTGGTTAACATAATATTCTTCTCAATTTCAAGCTTGATTAACTTTTCACTATAAAATGTCTTATTTATCTTTTATTTGATTGACTGTGCCTAACCGCAAGTAGAAAAAATGCGTCTTTTTAGACAAATCATATTGTGGTTCTGTAAGCGCAAACCAGGAACCGTTCAAATGATATTCAACTCTTGCTTATCAATTTATAAATATGTATATATGTTCATATGTATATGTTGTGTATGCTACAAATTGTTATTTAAAATATTCTAGATGCGACTTGGAATGATCTGTTGTTGTCAGTATTTAATGGAGACATTCATAAATGTCATCGTCAATTCAAATTCTTCTGTCTGCTTGAACTCAATTGGTATTTTAGTGCTTTGGCTAAGGTCAATGCAAATTGGCTGGCGTACAAAATTTTCATTCAAACATATGCCATATAGATATGTATATAATACATACATATAAATATATACCGAGACTTGTGTATTTTGAAAGAGTTTCCCGGCCGCGCTTGTTTTTTTCCCCCAAGTTGTGTTGTTTGTTTGTTAAATGTCTTATCGCAAAATAAATAATATTAATTCAATTTGTGTTTTGCATATGCAAATATTTAATTTAAATGTGCTCATAAATATAGATATCTGAACTCTTCGTACGACTTGCTCAAAACATTTTTACCCCAATTTTCAAGCTCTGAAAAAGTGTGTGTTTTATTTAATTATTTATTTTTTTTGTTCTCTCTCGAGTGCTAAATTTAACAAAACGCGTGGGTGGTTTAACATTGAATATGGCCAAGACTTGTGACGTGACGACTATCATAATACTTATGGGCGATTTTAATAAAGCTGCTCGACAAAAACTCACACGAAACATTTCTATGTGATTGCAGAAGAAAAACACGAAAAACAAACCACAAAATGTATGTGCCATTATAGAAATCAGGAAATCTGGAGCAGTATCATAGCAACTAAGTAACGCCTGGAACTACAAATATATATATATATATGCATAAATATATATATATATATATATATATATGGAACATAGACAAATGATATATACACTTGTAAGTTTTTGTTTATCTCGATTTAAACTTTAACTTGAAATAATTTTCACACATTTTTAATAACAGATCTTAAAAAACAGCGCATAGAATTAAAGACGTCGCCTCTTTTGGGAACTTCATATAACTTCTATAGAAAGCAACTGAAAACCTCCCACACACACACAAACACAATGGGCAAAGATTACTATAAGACTTTAGGCATAACAAAAACTGCCACCGACGATGAGATCAAAAAGGCCTACAGAAAACTGGCGTTACGTTATCATCCGGACAAAAACAAAGCCGCAAATGCTGAGGAGAAATTTAAAGAGGTCGCCGAGGCATACGAGGTGCTCTCGGATAAGAGCAAGCGGGAGGTGTACGATAAATATGGCGAGGACGGACTGAAGAGTGGCGGTTAGTAAATTATGCACAAAATATCCCATAAAGAACGTTTACTTATCCATCTTTATCATCTTAACAGGCGCACGTAATGGCGGTGGCGGTGGCAAAAATACATTTACATATCAGTTCCATGGTGATCCTCGGGCCACATTCACACAGTTCTTCGGCAACAGCAATCCCTTTGCCTCGTTCTTTGACATGGGCGATAATCTGTTTGATAAGAATGTCTTCGATTTGGATACCGAACCCGATTTCTTCTCATCGCCATTTAGTGGCCTGGGCTCCAGGCATGGCCTGGGCAGCGCCTTCAGGTAGTTCTCTCGTCCTAATTCTATAACAATTGCATATTTGCTAAGCTTTCGTAGGCCCTCTTTTAGATCACACTCCTTCAATGTGCACACGCCCTTTAAAAAGGAACAGAAACAGGATCCACCCGTCGAGCATGATCTCTATGTCACTCTGGAGGAAATCTACCATGGCTGTGTTAAGAAAATGAAAATCTCACGTCGTGTAGTCCAGCCCGATGGCAGCTCCAAGAAGGAGGACAAAGTCCTACAAATATCTATTAAGCCCGGCTGGAAATCGGGCACCAAAGTCACCTTCCAAAAAGAGGGCGATCAGGCGCCGGGCAAAATACCAGCGGATATTGTGTTCATCATTCGGGACAAGCCACATGCCATGTTCAAGCGCGAAGGCAGCGATCTGCGCTATACGGCGAGGCTGACGCTCAAGCAGGTGAGTGCTTTAAGATAAAGATTAAGATAAGTCTTTGGAAAGTCGCTGACACTTTCTAGCAGGATGTTCATTATTATTTTTTAGTTTTTATCCTCAAAGGTTTGGGTTTCTCTTACAAAAGGTGTCCCAAAATTAACGCAAGATTTAAAGTTTTAAAAAACCAAACAGACACGATAAATTGTTAATAATTATGTTTATTTTTATAATTAGCATTAACTTTGACTGATAGATAAGGAAACTGATTTATAAATATTATCAGCTCTTGAGCTTTAACTGAGCCAGCTGTTAAATGTTTTAATATTGATCGCTTATTACCATAAAATTATTTTGATATCTTACGACCCTTAAATTGCACTTATGGTTGCTGTCAACCGTTTAGGTCTGGCAATATTGTTAAATGTAAGATATGTAAGATCTGTCTGGGCTGTGTTCTCACAGTATGGCGCCCAATTAAAGCCGGGCAGCGCCTAAATTAAATTATAATGAAATCAGCGTTATGGTTATGGCAAATTTACCATATACGCGCCCAGACCAGACAGCGTTGTCACAGCCAAGAGCTGAGAGTTAAAAGCTAAAAGCTGAATGCTGAAATCTGAGTGCTAGCCGGCGAATTTGGTCAACATGGTCAAGTTTCAATTAGGCGGGCACAGCAGTTGGTCGGGCCAACACGTACGCACACTCTGTGCGACTTGGTAGGCAGTTCATGACGCTGAGGTGTTAAATTTTTCACAGCCAACTGTGTTAAAAGTCGAGGCGCAAACTTCGCGCAAAACTTTTCATATGGCAAACAAACCAAAAAAAACCAAAAAAAAAATTTTTTAATGACCACAACAAAAATAAATAAATTCAGAAACCAAATAAATATTTTATAACATGTCGGCTAGTCCGTAGTCATGTTAAAATTGTTAATTGCATTAACTAGATTAAATAGTTGCTCTCTAAGTTTTTGACATTTTTAACATTTTATTGCTTGTTAGTGCGACAAATTTAGTAAATATTTTTGGGGTCTCCGTTTGCCAAATTTGGATGCATTTTCATTTTTCACAGATAAACGTTATAAATTATGATTACCTTTTTGGTGGAGTCTCAGTTTAGCTAAAAGTGTCATGTCGCTGTTTCTATTTAGAAATAATTGTCACGGTTTTTTCGCGGCTCGCGATAATTATGATGCGTAATTAAATATATTAGAAATTGCTTTTTGTTTTATGCTTTCGAGAGCTTGATTGGACTGAAAAAATAAATATTTTTCTTTGATAAGATTAGGAATATAGCTAATTATGAATATAAATATGAAGTTGAAGAATTTGAAAAATTAAGAGTTTTGAACTAACTTTTAGTATAGTTTTTTCATCACAAATGCTTAATATTTGTAAGGGTATTTACTGTCTCGTATGCTATTATACAAAAGTTATTTTATATTCATACCTTGAACATATTTTGTAGAACTTTTTGAGTTTCATTTTAGTTTATTGAAAAGAAAGAAAAAATAATAAAATAAATATATCTATGAAATTGTTTTACAGCGCTTTTCGCCTCAATTTGAATTTCTCGTTTTACAAAGCAATTAAAGCGCCATATAAGTACTGCACATAATTGGCCGCAAACATTTTGAGTTGGTTTTTGTTCTTGTTGTTGTTGTGCATTAAATTTAATATCGCTCATAAATTACATCATCGTTTACGCTAAAACATACATGTTCATATGTATATAAAATAAAATCAGCAACAAGCAACGAAATATTTTGTATGACATTTAATATTTGGCTGAATCACAGCCAGAATGGGATCATTAAAATATTGATGCACTCATGGCACTGACCTACTACATAGCTAATTGAAATAATAGAAATACTTTATAGAAATGTACAGTCTGTATACATTCGTAAATTATAGATGGAATGCAAATTCAACACTCAATGACTGAAAATCAAACATAAAAAAAAATTATTTTGACGCTTTGAGTGTCTGCGTCAGAAATTCGCGAGTGCAGCAGCTACCCTAAAAATTGATGAATGCCAAAAAACAATTGAACGTGGGTTATGTGTTCCATGTCTATGGGTTGGTCGTGTAACTGATGGCCAGACGTCACAAATTTTGTTGTTGTTGTTGTTGTTGTCGTCGAAATGTTGTCTGTCCATTGCTATTGTCATTTTTGGTTGGAGAACTTTTCGACAGCATAGAATTGGTAGCTCAATACAAAAAGCATTCGGCGGCTTCGTTTGCATTTTGATGACAGTCCTCATCGTCCTTCACATTGTCAGCCCAGAAAAAGAAAAAAACGAAGTAAAACAACAAAATGCTTTATGGCATGCTATTGAATGCCGTTGATTTGTTTTTCAAACAGGTTTTTAGCTTTTTGTTTTGTCTTTTTTAAAAGCGTAATTGTCTAGCCCCGCGGAAAACTGGTGTAATTTATGTTTGCTATTTCTCCTAACGAAAGTAACTTTTACTGAAACCGGTATAAAAAAATATTTGACTTTTAATATTTCAATCCTGTTTAGTTACGCAAATATTGCATATTTTGAAAACGCTTGGCGCCCGAGCAGGGACATTTTTATAATTTTTCATAAAGCTGCCATTCTTAATTTAAGTAAACAAAAATGCAACTTTAAAAAATAATAAATTGTACATGGCACCCGAACAGGAACTTTCAGGAACAGGAAGCTTTCACAAACTTGTTTTATATATTATCCAGTGAAGTGGTATATTTTATGTTTTACTTTTAATTTTACACCCCTTTAAAACTTGCCCTTACAAACTTGTTTTTCAAAATACATTTATTTTTTTTTGTTTCAATAAGTATGCCTAAAATTATAACTAGCTATGTTCATTATTAAAATTCTGTGAGGTTTCGTTCAGTTTTATTTATTGTTATTGAATCAGTTGCCATTTTTGGCATCAGATTTGTGCCCTTATCCATTATACGCATTCCCTTTACTCTCCAGCTGATCCAGTTATTGCTTGTAACCGAATCGCGATTCGCATTTGTATTCCTTGTGTTCTCTTTTTTTCTGGTTTTTATGGCTCAGCTTCCGTAAAAGGTAGCAAAGTATTTAAGCGTTTTTATGTTACAGATTTTTGTAGTTGTATTTTATTTATTTATTTTTTTACGTTGCTTTACGACAACATTTTTAACATTTCCATTAAAAAATATCAATGCTGGCGGCTGGGTCGTCGTCATCGTCGGTATTTTGTGGTGCTATTGTTGTTGTTGCAGCTGTTGTTGTTGCAACTGTTGTTGTTGTTGGTACCGTCGTCATCAGTTTATGTTGTCATCGCTTTAAATTCACCACTCGGCGAATAGTATCGGTACATACATACAAACATATTTTTAAATATTCATAAGGTGTGCACTTTGCTTTTGTCGCAATTTATTTATGTTCTTTATTGGTTGCGGCGGCGATTCGCACTGTTCACATGGTTTTATGTTTTGTCCGATGCGGGTAACTGGGTATTAAACACACATATGTTGTACACATTTGACAAGTGACGGTATTTAGTTATTTTGGAATTTTATTTATTTTACTATATGTGCCAAAAAATAATTTTACGGATTTTATTTTAAAATAATTCTTTCATTTTATTATTAAAAATTGGTTTAAACCAACTTGTAAGAAAGAGATTTTCAATACATAAAAGTTAGCTTAAAGCTTATGAATATTTTAGGTTCTTTAAGGAAGCAAAAGCATAAGAGCAGAGTTTATAAAGCTTTCAGTTTTAAGTGCACTTTATTGCAGTCAGCCAATACAATTAATTTAGCTTAAAGCTTTAATGGTAATGGAAACTACAACTGATTAGTGAAAGAGAAACTTATATTATACATTTAATTAGCTAACAGCATTTAGGACTATTTAAAGTTATTACAAAAGTTGCGCCGGATCAAAATATGTTTTAATATAACGAAAAACTTTCCGAGTGCTCTTTAACTTTGCCAATCATATGTGCAAGGCGAAGTCACAAAGTTTTTCTCTCTTCAACTTCTTCGCTCACTAATTAAGTAGGGCACATTAATATCTCTGTTCGGTGCTCAATATAGCCAAATCATGATTGATGGCTATCTTTTAGTTGGCCAATTAAACAAATCGAATGTCAGCTGTGCCAAATGAAATCGTCTGCAAGTTTTGCCGGGCCCAAAGTTAACAAACAGGGAATACGGGCTCTGTGATTTTCGGTTCAAAGAGGAAACGAAGAAACATGTCAACAACATGTTTAAACACGAATTAGGCACATAAAAAGCATAAAAAGGATTTATGCAAGACACAAAGCAAACACAATAAGAAGACGATAAACGAACTAGGGAGCATTTTTTCTTCTTTCGATTCATGTTTCGACGACATGTTGCTACTGCGGGGGCAGGCGGCTTGGATGTGGCAAGTGGCAGCTAAGAACATAAACAGGATTACCAAAAAAGATTGATAGATTCCCCCAGTTAAATCCCATGTACGTTTGTTTGTCCAGCAATAGCGCGTTCTCTATTCTTCTTATTCTCGTTCAGAAAGTGAATAGAGCATATTGGGTTTGTGTGTCGGACTTTGTCAAAATTAATCCGATTTTATTGTTTGAGGGCATTTTAGCCATAGTTTGTCATCTAGATAAATTCTGAATTTAAAATATATGGATTATTGAAAATAAATTGTTTTTTTTTTATTTCTCTGGTAAAAATATCATGTACTCATTTTCAAAAAATTTGTTTTCAAAATTTAGAATTGCGAATTTTTAATTTTAATCGATTGTATTGGTCACAATTAGCAAAAAACAACTCAAATCTATAGCTCCCATATTTCAAACTCCCATAACTTTGTTAAAACTAAACCGATTTTTAAATTAGCCTCTAAATTGATTCTGCATTTAAGGTATACGCATTATTGAAGTTAATTTTTTGGTAAAAAATATCATGTCGTAAATTGTAAGATCTGTTTCCTCGTTTACGAACAAATATGTTCTGGTTATAAAACTGGGGACGAGTATTGTGCTGTTGGTTACTCCCGACAGCAACGTTTTCACTTGTTTTTTTTTTGCTGGGGTATAATAACAATTTACAGGAAATTGAGTTGTTTTGTTATAGAGGGGGCCTCTCACATTGTATTTGATTGATAAGCTAAGCAATAGTTGAAAGCAATTTATTTATTTATTTATTGAAATGCTTTGTCTTCTGTCTTTCTCTGTCTTTAGGCGCTCTGCGGCGTTGTCTTTCAAGTTCCTACAATGTCTGGCGATAAACTGCGCATCAGCACCATGCAGGAGATCATCAAGCCGAACACTGTGAAACGCATCCAGGGCTACGGACTGCCCTTCCCGAAGGATACTACGCGCAAGGGCGATCTATTGGTGGCATTCGATATACAATTTCCCGAGAAATTGACTGCCGCGCAGAAGGAAGTGCTCAGAGACATGTTATGAAGATATTATTAGATGCCGCCTTAACCACGACAACGACTTACTCACTCCTCCCCCCCGTCAACAGCTATCCAGTCCTCTTCTAGTTAGTCATACTAAAAATACTACGCAATCAAAAGCTATTTGTTTTGTTTTTGTATCATTATTCACGAGCATACAAATGAGTATCGAATGTGTCATCCATTCAAAAGATTTGATTCATTTTGAATTTACGCGCATTTCATTTGTGTTTAAATTTATTTTACAGGAATTTGTGTTGTCTAATATTGCTCATTGAAACAACTTCCCAGTTCCCCCAACATCCATCAAGTTGCAATAATACATATGTTGACCATAGTTATTATATCGTATAATTCTTAATTTATTTGTCTAAATTAAAGCTACATATAATAAAAACAAACAACAAACATGTGAAAAGAAATGTTTTTAGTTCGTCTTGGTTGAAAAATGAAACATCAGTGATCAGTTTAAACATGATCATTTAAGCACAGGTAATGTTAAAATTTAGATTAATTTCTGTTTGAATATGCATTATTTTTTAAAAATATGTTAAATCGAAATCTTTTTTAATTTTATAGATATTTTTTGACACTACTTTTTGTAGACAAGATGTCAAAAATACATTTTCATTTGATGTTTGCAGGAGTTTATCGCTAGTCTTAGTTGAGTTAAAAACAATTAACCAATGTTATTCACTCTAAAGTCAGTTGTTCGCTGTCTGAGCAACGGCAAAGAGTGAAAAGTTTGGTTGGCCTGAAAGGAAAAGTGCAAATTGTGTGGTAATCGGAACGCGTTTGCCTAATTAGCTGCCGTTGCCAGCAGTTGGCTGTTGGCTGTTGGCTGTTTGGAGTTGCCCGTTGCCAATTGTCAAAGGAACTTGGCCAGCGTAGCGCTCGTTAAGTCATTAAAACTGCATGAAGTCAAAACTTTATGGTCTGCAAAGTTTGCGTCAAAGCAGAAACAAACTGAAAAAAATTAGATGAAGAAAAACCTCGGAAAAGCGGGCAGCAAATGCAGAAGAAACCGAGCAACATCAAAGCCGAAAAATGGTAATTCGTTTAAAAAGCAAAGCCAAGGCCGGGCCACAGACGCATTTCACTTGCAGACAATAAACTGGACGACAACAACAGCAACAACAACAGCAACAACACCGTTTAAATAAATTAAATTTTTTGTACAGCTCTTTGCATACAAAATAGACGCCCCAAAAGCTGCTTCAGATTTCAAAACACATGCCACAAGCGTTGCGTTGCCTGCAACCGATACCGGGGCCAACGTATTGACAGCCAAAGAGTTGTCGAAATGCAGGCGACACGTGCCCCATGCCCCATGCCCCATGCCGCTTGTCGTCTGCCCCTTGCTCTGTGGTCTGTGTCTGATCTCAGGCTCTCGGAATCTCAGTCGCAGTTTCAGCTTGGCTACACTGTAACAATTCGTTGAGATTTTCCACTTATATTAAAAACTGCGAGACTTCAAAATGTTTGTAGGCTGCAAGCAGAGTTTAGGGGCGGGTGCAGAGCAGAGCGAGAGGGGTCATGATGAGCCGGAGCAGCAAACGCCGTTGAAATCACGGCCAAATCATCGACAACTGGCAAATGTGTGAATTGAATTTTCAAACAATTTGCCGTCAGTCAGTCAGTGGCAAAGTCAGTTGCAGTTCGCTCCTTGTGACCGCCCAGAAGCTTTTTACAATATCTGCGCCTGCTGCCTTTTGATACCCTAGCATTGAGTACTATACCTTAGCTTTGAAGTTGCTATAGAAAGAAACGATAAATATTTGTACAAATTAATGTATATTATTGGTGTTAATCTTGAATTATTTTGAAATTATTTTAAAATTCGTAAATACAGTAAATTATGTATATGCACATAAACAAATTATATAAACTATAAAAATGGAGATGTATGAATAGTTTTGATGTTATAATATAGAATTCGTTGAATGTTTTTGTATTTAATTTGTAATATATGCCAAGTTTTTATATTGTACTGCTGCAAAAAAAGGGCATTTCCAAGCCTGGCATCCCTTATTTCCCTACTCTCCTGCTATTGGTTTCAGTTTTGGACTTGAAACGTGCATGATTCGAGATTTGATTTGCTGCGCGGCTGCGGCAAACGGGCTTTTGGCTACATTACAGCCATGGCGGCTGCTCTGATCCTGCACCTTAACCAACTGCCGGCTTTGGCTTTGTTTGCCGTGTCCTGGTCCTGGTCCTGTACTGTCCTATTCGTTTGTGGCGCGATTTTAAACATTTTGCTCACGTTTCGGATGTTTATGCCATTAGCGTTTAAGTTGCCATACAAAATACGTCTCGTAAATAACGAAATGGTTTTCGCTTTTCCCTTTGTTCAAACCAGAAGGGGGGGGGGGGGGGGGGGGGGGGGGGGGCGCATTGTTGTATTTGTAATCGATGCGATTGCCATTTAATGGAATTTATTGAACAATTTACAACGAACATTAATATGTTATAAATAAATAACATGTAGATTATAATAATTATATATCTTTAAAATTGTTATTATATTTTAAAAAATGAAAAACTTAAAATTTCACATAATTTTGCATTCATTCTAATTAAATTCTTAAAAAATAATATTTACTTATTAAAAAACTGTTCGATATTATTATTGTTAAATGTCAATAGGTGAACATCTTAAATCGCCCTTTATTTGTGATAATGTCGCTACATTTAGAAAACCCATTAAAAATAATATGTTAGACAATGGCAAGAGGGACAGCAATGGGCGCTGCGGGAGCACAGATTAGGATCGGTTCGATCTGAATCTTCTGACTTGCTACCCCCATTGCTGGTCGCTCTTGAGTCTGTCTCAAATTGTTCGGATTCCTCTTGATGAGTGCGTGAATTAATGAAATTAATCCCAATGTTTGCGGTCTCTTCGTTCGATTCGTCACTGCAATTGGCATGTACGAATATAATGGGCCGCTTCGCCTGTTCTATAGACTTGTGAGTACCCTTCTGAGATTTGTGCACAGTTCGTTTTTTTGAGCGCTTTTTGCACTTAATGGGACTGCCCGAGATCTTGGACGTATGTGGATAGGTGGGATCTGTGATGGCCGCTTGTATTTCCGACTCGTAGAGCTGCAGATGTTCGTTAATTGTTTTGTTCCGACTGGAAATACTCTTATAACGACTATTTAAGTGTCCTATTGTTTGGAGAGTCCTTGCAAAGGTCAACTCCAACTGCTCCACAGCCTGCAGCGTCTCCAAAAGCAATGCATTCCTTATCATTTTTACACTTCAAATTTGTTATAGTATATATGTTTGTATATATTTTTGATAGAAAATGCTAAGATCTGGGATTAAGTCCATGTATGGTTTCCAAGAAGCTGATGAATACGATTGATCCCAAATATATTTAAAATATAAAATAATTTTAAGTAATAGAGGGTGGAGAGAGCGAGAGAGAAAGAGAGAATAGATCAAGTGAAATTAAATACATAAAATAATGTTATTTTATTAAAATCTTTTGATATATTTTTTAAGTTCTGTTTACTACATTTAAATATCATATTTATATAATATCTATTACAATGTATATTAATAAATTAAACAAATGATATTGGACAATTTAAGCAAGATACATCAACTTCTTTATTCGACTTTAAATATATACTTAAGTGTGTTTACTTCGTGTTCCAGAGTTTCAAAATTTGTCCTGTTCTATTTTGAATTTTCGAATAGTTCTATTTTCAAGTAAATACATATTTTAAATATATTTGTATATAACAGCGATATCTTAAAACTTTGGTTTAACAATATCTCAACTTGAGCCTTGATGCTAGTTATTGTATATAGTATAGCATCAACTATATATTATCTATATTCCACACATCGATATATACTTCGGATTTGCCACAGTTCATTTCTAAGCAGAATCCAACGGCAACGCGAGTCAATCAGCCAAGCGTTTAATAACTGATTGCAGCTGTGTGTCTGTGGCTGGGGGAAAGTGTAGCGCCAGAGAGGGAGATAAGTCGAAAGCAGAACCGAAAGCAGAATGCTAAAGAGTGGAATAAAATTTAAAACATATCTAACACACATACATCATTTTGATATGCATGCCACGGGCACGTTTGCGAGTATTTGCTTAAGCGTTGAAGCTCAAGTTGGCTTGCAATTGGCGGAGAGGGATGGGGCTGTGCCAGCTGCAGCGTGGCCAGTGTCGAAGGGTGGTGGGTTGGGTGGCACATTTCGCTGTGCACCGCACACGGACAGACACATTAATTTAGCTGCTGCTCTCGAAACCGCATGCAATTTTTCTTCGACTTGGCTGCTATCGCCTTTCAATGGCAGGAAGTGGAGCGCTCCGTGGCAAGGACGAGGGCACATCCCAGCCAAGCTGGAGGCAGCCAGTGAGGCATTCAGTCAGTTAGTCAGTCAGCCAGATAAGTGCGGTTTATGTGCGGCACGTAGCCCGTCTCAATACAGTCAATAAATTGCCGCTGCGTTGCACTGTTAACTGACCAAAAAAGGGGTGAAGAGGCGGCCTGTGGAGAGGGGGCGGGGCTGCACCCTAACAAGGGTTAGCATGTGGCCGATGAACGAAATTGATGCTGCGCATTTTTCTTGCCACTTGCTGTAGGTTAAATCAATGCACTTTAAGCACATCCAACTTGAACGAAAGTCAGACAATTTAAAATTTATAAATAGTGGCCAATCATTATAATGAATTTGTAGGACATTTAAAATATTTTGTGACTAAAAGAAATATTAGCTAAAATGAAATATATATAAAAATCTGAATTTGAGAAACCCAAATAAAAAATGAAAAAATAATAATTTTTAAATTGAATACAAATATTTATATATAACAAAATAAATTGTTTCGTTTAAAATTAAAAGACAACGTGAACCTTAAGTTAATACATCAGTTTAAATAATTTGTGTGTATGCAGTGTGGAGTAAAATTGAATTTAAAAACATCAAATAGTGTGTTTTACAAATTTGAATTTAAGACGCGTTCGCTACACTGAGGTAGTACTGTGCATTACTTGAAACCCGAAATTATAAACAGTTGCCAGGTTCTGCGTAAAATTCCAATGCAAATTAACTTGCTATTAAGAGCACATTAATGAGGAGCCGAATACCTCAAAGTTACAACAACAACAACAACAACAACAGGAGTTTACTATGCAGACAAATTGAGAGGGGCCGGCGGATAGAAGTCCTTCAACCTACGCATATTGTAAATCAGAACGTGCTTCACTGCGCATAGACAAGCAAATTATAATAAGAAAATTGCGAGTGTTTTCTTTTTTTTTTGCCGAAAAACCCCAGCTGCTTGGCATAGCTTACAACATTCCAGAGGAAAAGTCTGCCGGAAAATATGTTATTAATTCAAATTAATATAATCAAGTTTTTGTTTTTTTTTTGCTGTTGTTGTTATTACTGCTTCTTCTCCTTGTTGTTGTTCGGTTTGCCTTTCCCTGTGCGCATTTACGTTGTTTGCATGTCCGCCTGCGCTGCGGAAATGGAAACTACTTTTTCTCAGCCGCTGTCAGAGCTGCGCGCATTATGAAAATATGTTTTTCACTTGCCGGCCCCGTAACCCCGCAGCCCCCTCACAACTCTACGCTAGTCGGGTGTGCGCTATGATGTATATAGACACGGTCGTATATCTAGGCGGACCTCTTCTTGCTGTGCCCGGATTTAGTTTCAATTTTTATTATAATTTTTTTTTTTTTTTTGGGTGCGGTGCAGTTGGTGGGCGGGGCAGTTAATAATGTGCAGATATGCCAGCTATGACAGACCCTAATTTGTGCACATTTTTCACATGTTGCCATTAAATTTGTGCCTTTCGGTTTGGGATTTATCGTTGGGGGGGCTTTTGACAAACGGGTCAACAGTTTTTTCTTTGGTATCCATTTGCAACATGTCGTAACTCTGTTCTATAGGTATAAATCAACTTGATAGACTTCATAAGGACAAGGTTAAGTCGTAAACATGATTTGCATAAGAAGCTCATTCAGATGGACGGTAATTTTTCTATTCAAAATTCATGCCAAAATTCACAAAAAGTTTCCGAATTCATACTTGCTAGATTTCAAAATATCATAACTTTATTAAAACTGATCATGATTTAAATTCTAAATTTATTGTGTATTTAAATTAAAGTCGTATTTGAAAGGACAACTTTTTTGATTTTTTTCCCCAAAGAAAACTCCAGGTAAAAAGTCTTACCTAGGACTAAATACAAGTTTATATTTAATTCTGATTGCTTAGACTGGTTGTCAATTAGGACAATGTTACTTAGCCTGGTGTCTAGGGTCCTTTGGCTATTAGGTACTTCGCATAACGGCTGCAAATGCGAAAATGCAGCTGAGCCACTGGGAAGATAATTGTGAATACACAACACGGTTTGTGCTTTAAATGAAGTGAAAGTCGCACTTTTATTTGTATTAAATATTTACGACAAAGCATCCTCAGCAAGAGCAATTTCCAAACTACTAAGTGAAATTCAACTCCAATGGGGGTTGTGGGTGGTTTTTTTTTTTTTTGGGGGACAGTCGCAGTAAGTGCTGCACTTGAAAGTGTTTTTCTCTTTGCTGGCTGCTTCTCTCAACATCATGGTGCAATCAGGACGTGGAGGGTTAGTCATTAGATCTACTAAAGGCGTCGCGTGCGCAGCGATTCGCCGCGCTTAAGTATCTCCTCGAGGCGTCGCCTTTCCTTGACTGTCAAAACCTTTTCCAGCTTTTCCAACGTTGAGTTGATTTCCCGTTTCGAGTGCAATGGCAGCCAGAGCGTTGTGATGGAGAATGTTCTAAAGAGAAATGGATATTGAAAGTACGTTGTTACAGCTCGCTGTCAAAAGTTAACAGCCAGTTTAACATCTCTGTTATATTGTGTAAGAAAGTTAATCTGCTTTTAAATATATGATAGGTAGATAGTTTTAGTGTTGCCCTCTGGCTGTTTCTAGCTCATTTGGCAGCACTAAACTATTTTTGACATTGAGATATGAACTTTAGTTCAGAGTTGGGATACAATCGACAACAAAGTTTCGATATTAATTTTGGGAGAAAATATCTCATTTAATATCATATAGAAAATATAAATATCGACCATATCACATTGAATATCGATTAAAAACGATTTTTATCAGTTGAATTCTTTAAAAATAAAATGGAGGGAAAGTAATTTAAGAGGCGAGAATATTTTATGATTTTTGGTATTAATTATCGATGCGTTCCACATGTATCGAAATAAATATCCTTTATTATTTTAATTTTGTATCTCGGTATCGATAATTTCGATATAATATCAACATCGACTTATCGATACGCATTCCTAGTTGAGAGTACTGCTTCGGATTAACGAAGTGAACATCGTGTTGATAGTCATCGATGCGTGAATATATCGAAAAATCGATTTTAAGGCAACGATTTATTCCAATTTTAGCTTGAATCGATGATCAACATGAAGTTTTAGTTTTATGTAAAAACCGAATTTAATTTCGGATACATTTTTCATAATTTCGGATCACTAGTTGGAGAGGTTGTTTCCAAGAGCTTGGTGGACATGCAATGCAATATTTCAGTCAAAGTTGACTTTAAAGTGTACACTTTTGCACTTTTGCGAAAGCTAATCGAATTTTTAATTTCTCACCTGTGAACGCGCATTGCGTCGATGGCGCAGCGTTGCATCTGTTCGTGCATTGCCATTTCCCAGCGGAAACGCTCGTTGTAGCGCCGGAATGCGGCCATATAGCGTCTATGGCATATGTCAGCGCTGTGCCCCCAAGCGAATTGGGTGCGGGTAATGGGTTGGTTGGTTGGTTGATGTGAGAAATTGTGAAATGTATTAAATCAACAGGAAATTGCAATTTTCACACAATTTGATTCGATCTGGCAGAGAGAGAGGCGCCAGGCAGCGGCGTCTGTCGGCGTTACTCACTAGGTTGGCTCCTTTTCATCCTGCGGCGGCCGCTGCCCGAAGCCCACACGCCTGGCAAGGAGCACACGATACCATTGCTTCTGCAGCGTATTCATCGGCCGCTTGAAGGGATTGGGATTGGGATTGCTATTGCTTCTCGCATTGCTATTGCACGGCTCTGCCTGCTGCTTGGCTTTCAGTTTTTCCATTTCGCTTCGCTTTACCGTTTACAAGTTTTCCATATTAAGTTAGAGATTGCTTCCTTGCCGTTGGGCATTTGCCAATGCACTGCCCCGTGCAAATGTTCTTTCTACATTGTTGTTGTCGCTTCTCTTCATGTTATTGTTATTGTTGTTGTTGTTGTTGCTATTGGCGCCGTGTTGTCAGCCAGCTCCATGACGAGCTTATCGAACCAACAAGGCAAATGGGTCGCAAGGTGGGCGGAATTGGGTTGGGTTGCTCGTGTAACTGTTGCATATGCGAATGCATTTTGTGTGTTTCTGTTACTTCACTTGTCTGTAAGACGAGCGAGATGAATGTTCAATAAATGAAATGGTTTAGCCCCGTGATTGACTGGAATAGAAAGGTCAGAGAGTGAACTCAACTGAGGTCTGAGAACTTTGTTCTAAATTTGTTTTGGCAATGCAAATAGATTAGTTCTTGTTATTCGTTATTGGGTCATGGTTTAAAATCAATCCACAATAAATTGAATAAAGTTTTTAAATTAATTGAGAGTATTTCAAAAAGGAGTTCAAATATGAGAGACAGACATACGTGAATTAGAGATAGTTTATTAGCTTTTATTACTTATGCAATTTTCCCAACTCTGAATATGTAGAAAAGAACAAATTTCAGCCATTAAAATATATGTAAATATAATAAATTGAAGTGCACTAAAAGCAAAATGGTTTTAATCGGTTGTCATGTTTTTCTCCATGTAGACAATAAATTTTATTTATGGCCAAAGACGCCTCCTTTTCCCTTCTTCTCATAACAGACTGTTTGCAGGGTATGGGATAAATACCCACTTTATCAGCTAAATAAACACATTTTTCAGCTCTACCATAAGCCTATCGAAAAATCCAAGTGGAATAATAGCAAAAGTTGCTGCCTAGGACACTCAAATTGGCTTTAATCACTTTCATATTTCATCGAAAGGGTTACCAACATAAAAGACACTTGTGAGGCTTGGTCTTAGCTGAAAGTTTAACCCAGTCACATGTGAATGACTGACATTTGTTGCCTAGCAAAATAGGCCAAACAGCAAAAGTGGGCACTATAATATCCTTGCAGGACAGATAAAATAGAAGGCTCGAAGGCGTGTTTGCCTTAGAAATCGCAGCTGTCGCTGGTGTTGGCCGTTGTTGTCTGTTGTCTGTTCGAGTGTTCGACTGGCATTTTGCCGAGTAGACAACAAACAAAACTATTGAACTGAGTGGCGCCTGTCGCAGTTTATGGCCCGGCGCAAAAGGCAATCATAGAAATGTGCTCTAATTTAAAGTGGCATAAAAAAGGCAAAAACAAAAGCGCAGCAGCTGCCAAGACAGCATATGACACGAATTGAAACTGTTGCCAGAAATGCAGTTGGCTAAAATGATTTCTATTTTTCCGTATTTTTTGTTTCTTATATTTTATTTCTGTTTGTGTTGGAGTTTTTGGCCCTTGGCTTTGGGGTCGGGTCGTGCCAATATCAACATTAGTTCTCCGTAATGTCATGAACTTTGCGGGCGAAATGTTTTTTGTATTTTGTATTTCAGTTTTTTTTCTTTCTTGCTGGTCTCAGCTGTTGGCAGCGGCGTCTTTGTCAGCGCTTATTGATGGCTGCTACAGCTAAATGTTTTTCAATTTATTTTATTTGGCAATATTTTTGTTTTTCTTCGAACAAAAAAAAAACAATTTATTGGCGCCTCATGTCCTGGCTTTTATGGCCCTTTGCAGGCCAATTGTTTTGCCTTTATTTGTTGCCCTTTGTTACGCTGCGTATCAGCAATTTGATTGATGCTGCAAATTTTGCAGCATAATTTTAGGCTGAATTGTAAAATTTCATACATGGCTTGCGTTAGAGCGAGACAACTATATGACACAACAGACACGTAGACGCCGTTAGATTTCAAAAGGCCGCTTAAAACGATTTTACGATAATAATAACAAGTACATGTATCATTATTTGTGCAGAGATATTAAGTTTAATTAATTGATTATGTTGGCAGGGCAATTTAAAAAGAAATATTTTATTTATTTTTTATTTAATATAGTCTCACAGTTTTTTTTATAAAATGAAAGGGAAAATTAAAAAAAAATAATTAATATATAACATTGTATACTCAACTGTTTATTTATTGATCAGATATATCCCAATATTTGCAAAGATTTAATAATGAAGTTAAAGGAATATGGTTAATAAATCTTATTAAGCCCATATATGCAATTAAGTTGAAAGCAAACAGTTTAAAGCTTTGAACTGTTTACACAGAATGACACGGAGCGACAAACTGCCAAATGGGTAAACGGATGAATGGATGAGAGACAGACAGACAGACAGACAGTCACAGACGGCAAATGAGCGCAGCAAAGAGATGGGAGGCTCAATCCACAGCATAAGCAAATGCACAATGAGTTGATAATCCCAAAGGCAAGCACACACCCACACACACACATACACACATATGGAAGGGGACGGGGCTTGTAGGGTAGTTGGTTAGTCTGGCAGTCAGAGTATGCATATAAGTATGCAAAAGCCATAAAGCAACAATAATAAACGCGCATCATCATCAGCGGTTGGTTTGTTGCCGCTGTCAGCAGAAAAGTATGAAATATCATCTAAAATAGGAAATGCGTAAATGCGAAATCCTACGCAACGGAAACTGAACTCAACTCAATGTTCGCTGATTCCCAGCTGCACACGCACACGCACACACACACACACAGCACACACACACACACACAGAGCACACACATATAGCGAGTGTATGAAAGTCAATTTTTCATTTAGATAACTTTGACATACGCAAACGTCATGGCTTGCTTTAGCCTGAGGGGTGTGTGGAGCGGTGCGGGGGGGGGGGGGGGGGGAAGCTGCACATAACGATTTAGATTGGAGTCGAGCTAAGTTCCTGACATGCTGCTACTGATGGCGCCAGTCGGGCACAAAGCGCCGAAATGCGGGCAACGTTTTGATAAATGAATATTCGACGCTGTGCCACAAATCGTGTGTGTGCGGGTGTGTGTGTGTGTGTGCGGGTGTGTGCTTTTCTGTGTGTGGCTTAAATGAAATGTTAACAATTAAAAGCAGAAAGCACAAATCCAACAAACGACACGAAAAGACTATCAAAATACATAATAAGCCGCCAGAGCTGTTTACACGCGCGTTCGCCTTAATACACGCGGCGTATGCGCAATATTAAGTATATAAATTATGTTCCCCGCCAAACACTTATGCCAGCGAATTGGGGTTGCTGGGACTTGTTTAGTGTAAACTAAGCCAAACATTAAAAGGGGAAGGTAAAGCGCTATAAACCGCTGCACAAGTGGCAAAAAGGGATAAACTCAAACAGACATCAAGTGGGGTTTTCATTATTTTTCCAACTTTGTTGTTCTTATTGTTGCTGTTGTTGCTGTGTGCCAAATGAAAACAAGTTATTTTGTATTTGCACAGCGCCTTACACATTGTTATAATCATAAAAAGTATTAAAAAGTAACAAGACAGGACAAAAACCTGAGCAAACTGTAGATTTTGGGCTGGGGGGAATAGCGGGAAAAGCGGGAAAAGCGTCTGTTGCACTGATGGGCGGGCAGGTGGGTCGCTCTACCATTTCAAGTTGATTGCCCATTTTTCGAAAGCTACACTTGTTTACCTACTCAAGACGCGACGTGGAGTGCCGCCAAGAGGGCAGGCAAGTGGGGGTGGGGGTAAAAGGGGGTTGTATGTGAATCTGGTCGCGGCCTGTGTACAAAATTTGCGCTTACGTTAGCGTGAAATGATGTTCAGGTAATAAAGCGAAGCGTGCGGTTGGCTTAGAGAGCTGCACAGGTGCTCTATCCGGGGGTTGGTATTATCAGGTTAAGAGGTGTTGAAGCACATGGTATAAAATATGAGAAAATTGTAAACAAAAGGGGAACGTGCACGAAAACGTAGCAGATATTAAGAAAAACAAAAGAAAAAAAGTAAAAATAGTGGAAATGAATATAAATAAATTTAAGAGCACTGCAAAATAATATGTTTAAATACAAAGAACGTTCAAAAATATCAAAAGAAACAAAAATATTTTCTCAACAAATATATTTTTCAAATTAATAATTATAAATGGTAAATGGTAATTTCAAGATCAAGAAAAAAAAAATGTTATTTGCATATATAATAGTTTTATAAGTTTTCACACACCTTTGAGTTTAATATTCCGTAAACAGCTAATATGCCCTTCAATTTTACTTGTAGCGCATTACAATCATATTTCACGCTTTGGTTCATCCAAAACAGCCGGCGAAAGCGGCAAAGTGGCCATATACAAGTATGCCATGAGTAATATTTTATGGGCGTTCCTTAATGCCAACTACGTTATAACGAGGAACAGAAAACGCGAGGCCTCTGCAGATTGTAAATTTTAATGAAATCCCCTTAAGATGCAATCGAGCTTGGGCTTCTGTCTGCCTTAAACTATAGCCTTTATGATTGAGGTAGAAGAGCGCACAACAGCAGCTGAAACAGTTCGCATCACATATTTTTTTTATATTAAAGCTCCTGCTCAAAACTTAACCTTCAATATGGCAGCCGTAAATGTGCACAACCACACACATACGCACACCTAGCTTGGGCACGTGTTGTTGTGTTTGCCCTTTCCATTTCAATGGCGTCTGCTGGACGCAGGTGTTGGCCACGTAGTCGGAGTTGTGTGGGATGCTGTTGGAGCCAACAAAGATGCCAGACCGACTTGGAAGCCACAGAATAGCAGCAGCAGCAGCCCAGACGACCAGCATTCAGTTGAATGTTGGAACATTTTTCGGTTTTTGTCTGCGCACCTTGAAAATCCTTAGACTTTTGCGGGTCGCACGGTTTATTTTCATTTTATTCCTTTCGGATAGGTAAGGAGCGGGCACGAGGAGTCCTCTCTGCTACACTCGATGCATACCTTTTTGGCACTTTGTTGAATTTATCGCATAAGCTTTTCGCATACTTCCGGGTAATTGGCAACACCATGTTCTACACCTTTCTGTGTGTGTGTGTGTTCGTTTGTGTGTGTGTGTGTGTTGCGCAGTTAAAGGCGTTAAGGTGCAAATTTATTTCCACAAAACCTTTTTTGCCAACGTCCGTCGTAATGAGCACTTTTTGTGTGCGTTATATTTCTCGACCCTGACATATGGCCCCAAAAGAGCCCCAAACCAGGACAGGACAACCGGTCTCCGGACTCCGGTCTCCGGACTCTTGGGCATGTCTGGAGCGTGTATAGGCACGGGCTCGTTAAAGGCGTCTGAAGTGCCTTTCTGGCATTTTTGCACTTGTGGTTACATGTTATTGTTCAAAATTGTTAAGCACATTTAAGCCTGATTTAGTTGCATATTTATTGTATTTACTGGCGGCGTTCCCACTCACCCCTCCTCCATTTTAATGAGTTATGTAAACGGTTTTGGGTCTCGGCACTTTATGTGCGAGCCTAATGCGAACTGTTCGCAATGCGAATGAAAATCTATTTATTACCTTGGCAAAATGTGGAGTGGTTTTGGAGTATATTTTAAAGTGTGGTTTTTGCTGTGAAAGAGAGCAAAGAGCAAAGAGCAAAGAAATAGGAGTAAAGAGCCAGCTGCGGGCTTAGCTATTAAAAACTGTTTTTTTTCTTAATTATATATTTCATTGTTTATGAACAATATGTTACATTAATAATTGAGACGCCTGGTTTTTTGTTAATTTAAAAAAATTGAATTAAAAAACAAACTTTTTGTGATTTTTGATATAGTTTATATATCCTACAGTTCAAATAATTATAATAATATTAGCATTAAAAAAATATACATAGCATTAAAATATATACCAAAATGAATTTGCTCGCAAGTCGAACATAGCCAACATTTTTTATAATATTTTTATGCCAAGAAATATAAAACAAAAAACATTCACGAAAATCATTGCAATTCTATATGCCGTTTGTATGACCTCATGTTTTATTCCACAGCCATTTCTGTGTCTATAAAAACACTTACAAAACTGGCTTCCAGCAACTAGTTCTACACCTTTCTTTGCAGCAGTGAAAGGACAAAGGCAAGAGAGAAAAAAACATGTCTCTTATCGTAATCTTTTCCAGACAGCTGCGTTGACTTCCGTTTATAGCACAATTCCCAAACCCTGCCAGAGCTGACCCCCGACCACAAGCTTTGAGCGACCCTTTTTCGATGATGATGGAAAACTCAAGCCGCATTGCTTTATGGCCATAAATATTTCATTATGAATTTTTTATTATTTTTTTTGGCGTGGTCTGGCAAGGCATTTCGACATGCTATCTACATTTTGCCTAGAAGTAATTTTGCCTACGAAACTTGGCCGAAATAAATAATAAAAAATGCAATCCGTTGCTGCTTCAATGAACCTTTACCGGGCAGCCAGCCGAAATTTTTGTTTTTACGCATCAAAATGTGCCGCACGATAGGGTTAAGAATAGCTAAGTATGGTCGAAGAGCGGGAGCTCTCTCGGTGTGCTCTGTGTTCGTGACATCTGCAGGTCGCATTAATAATTAAATCAAGCAATAAAAATTCAGCACGAGTGGCAGACCGGCTACTCTCCTTCCACCTTTAGCTGGAAAAGCACAGCTAAATAGCAAATTGGAATTCTTTGGTTAAATATTCTTCTTCGTTTTCAAGATGCTCTATGTCATATTTTGCTCCTGAGAAGCCAATTAAGTTGTAAGCACAGCTGTTGTCACTTTAAAATAAAATTACTATAATACACTAAAAGTGTTATATTTTATTCTAAACAAAATTCAAACATATTGGTTTCACACTGCAAGGAATATTTTATATATATATATACATATACATTGTCCATGATCCAATATGAAATAATAATTGTAGTACACAAAGATCTGATCAAGAGATTTTTGAAGCACATTATAAAATAACCTGAAGAATTTATTGAAAAAAGAATCTAAGCTTAAAGCTTTCATGGTATGTATTAGATAAATTTTTGTTCATTTTTTTCTAATAGTAATATCCATAGGCCTGATATGCTCTGTTGTAAAATTACAATTACTGGGCATAAAGTACATAAATCATTAATTTTCCGCACAAATATTTTCAATCCACCCCAAAAAGTATGCAATGCAAAAGTTCAATTGACATTTTCATTGTTTTGTTTTTTTAAATGTATACGTAAAGATAATGAAATCTGTATATTTGTATATGTTTGTGTGTGTATTCTATTCTGTATTTATTTGCACACGAATTGCTAAATTCATAATAAATTAACATTGTCTTGGAAAATTGAAAATGCCGCCTGCAACAACATTCTTACGCACGAATAATTCAGTAATGAGCAGCGCTGCGTCATTGCGAGGGCCCAAGGATCCCCAGATTCCTGGGTTCCATTGGCTGAAGAAGAAGAGGAAGAAGTGAGAGGTGGAGGGCAGCGGCTGCTGGCAACATTGTTGTTATTATTTTGCTCAGTGCCTCGCAAATGCGATTAAAATTGTTAGAGAAAATTACAGCAAAAGATTTCCGCGCATTGTTGTTCTCTGAATATAAGTATAGGAAATATATATATATATATATATATATATATATATATATATATA
>SCDS01000512.1:0-80691 GCA_004149465.1 Drosophila nigromelanica
GGGGGGGTGGGGGGGGGGGGGGGGGGGGGGTGGTGTGTGTGTGTGTGTGTGTGTTGGGGGGCAGGCACTTCACTGAGGCGTGGCACCCTGTTTAAGCTCATTTGACAATGGAGTGCCTCTGATGACGAGGCTGCTCTGGGCGCGTTTATTATTTGCCTGGCCCACTTTGCGTACAGCGGCGATAATTGACGCCACGGTGGCTGCAACTGCAGCAGCAAACGATTCCAACAACGACAGCAACGACGACAACGACAACGATGACGACGGGCCACAATTTGGGCTGCACTTTATTAAAGTGCCCAAGTCGCTGCATCCCAAGTGTTTTTCACTGTCGGGCCAATGCATTTGGCTAAATTGCATTTTTGTGTGGCTGCTGTTGTGCAATATGCGATTTAAGCATAAGCATGCACTTACGCACATCGAACCCACAGTTGGCCAAATGAGTTGGCCCAAACGCCAAATGAGTTAAGCCGCAAATCCCGAACTCAAATCTGTAAGAGGATGAATAGAATATAACTGGAATTGAATTGAATATTAGCTTATTATCATTTACGATTTTTGTTGGTAAGAGCTTAATGCAATTTTTTATTTGCTTTAAATTCTGTTATGACATTTCCTATGTTTTGAAAAAACGAAAAATAGTTACTCAAGTTTTTTTTTGCACCTCGTTATAGGTCATCTCTTAGTCGAACATTGCCAATTCAAGCATTCTAATTTGTCATGGTTGACTTCTCGCTCTGACAATGACTAAATGGGATTTTCCTGGAAATTGTTTGAACTGTTGGCCAAACAAAGCAGCGACCCCTCCCCCTGCCGCAAGATCGTCAGCACTCATGCAATTTTGTTGTTTTGGGTTTTAATTTTAAGCTGCAATTAGCAAATGCCAGTTACTTTTGAACAAAAGGTGTCTTTCTGCTTAAAAACATTCAATTAAAAATAACAAATTACTTTTATATAAACAAACGTGTTACTTTTAATTTCTTACCATTTTATTGAATGTTATATTTTGGCCCAATACAAAGTACATAATTCAAACACTTGATATACAATTTATTTTCATTATTTGCTTTCTGCTTTCCATCTTTTATTTATTGATTGCAGTTTAATATATTTAAAAAAAAAGTGTGATTCATGTTCAAAGTGCAAAACCAATTCTAAGCTATAACGCACGATTTACAAAGAAATGCGAACACGGATAAAATTATGAGTTCTGCCCATGTTTCGGCGATAAGCCGCGATGACGTCATCAACAACTGACTCAAAAAGACATATATACAAATAACTAAAAAACAAATTATTTGCCTTTGTGTCTTTGTCAACATTGGGACGTGAAACGGACCACGAACTGAAACTCCAATACCTAAGCTAATTTTTATCAGAAAGACACAAAATGGAAAAGCTTAAAAAACTCACGTACTCAAAGACGAGACTTTTATTTGACACAATTCAAAGAGACTTCAATTGAATTAGGTGTATTTCCTTCAGCGGTAAACGGACAAGACACGTTCTCTATTGCCCGTTTAGTGCTTTGGCCAGCAGCTTGACAAGTATATAGGTATGTATGTATATCTCGGCCAATATCATATATCAGCTGTTGGATAATCTGTATCGATTGGGACAGCAGATAAACAACAGTCTGCGAATTCAATTGGCGAACAAAAGGCATTTCATGCGATAAACTGGATTCTGGAGGGTTGTCTCTTAACGCTCGAAACTGCTGATAAGCAGCCGAGCCGAAACCAATTTGCCAGCAATCAAACGAGCGTGAGGGAATCAATGGGGGAAGAGACAAAGGGACAAAGCGACAAGCGACAGCTAAATTGGCAAACCTCCCCCCACTTATTGACTTCTTCCTGCATGGACATCTATTTGTGATTACGCTTAAGAGCAGCTCATAAAGCGAACATTCAGTGATATAATAAATAAATTTCATCAATTGGCAACGCCTTCGTTTATGTCTGTCCAAGAAAAAAAAAACAAAACCAAAAAAAATCCGCTTGGCATTCCATTGAATTCAAATTCGGTTTTGGGCCTCTCTCTCTGTCTGTCTGTCTGTCTGCCATCTGCCACGTCGGAGCTTGTACTTATGCTTGGGCTCAGTTTTCGTCTTCTTCGTTCCCGTCTCGGACTTATCTTGGATTCTTGGATTGTGCCCGTCGCGTTGACTTTAAGATTTTGTCGTTGTCTATCTTCTGTTTTTATTAAGCTGACGATTGTTGCCGCTGCTGCTGGGCACCAGTTCATATTTTCACTGTTCGGGCGTTCATTTCATTCAATTTCGAAACTTTTTATGAGCTTTGCTGCCATTTGGTTGCTTATCGCGCGGACCGCTTGCGTTTGTCTCTCATTCAGTGCCAGTGTTGCCAACGTTTGAGATGCAAATAAAAAGTCAAAAAACAGCTAAAAAATCAACACAAAAAATCTTAGTTTTAGTGAAATAATAGATAAGAACTCTTGAATGGAAATTATTTTAGTAGTATTTGTAATTGTTACGAATATCTACTTATTTATAATATTATTTATAATGAATGATAGTAAAAATGATACTAAAAAGAGTATAATATATATCCTGTATCTGCTGATAATATGTGATACATAATGATGGTGAAATTGTCTACAAAATTATTTAACTTTATAATTTATAATTTATAATTTATTGGATAGAGGAGATAGTAACTTAATCTCATATTATGGTGTATGCACAACGTTTTTCCGTAGCTAGATGTGACGAAAAACAAGCTAAAGTGACAGCACTGTTAGGTTAAAGCAGGAGGAAGACTTTAGAAAACAAACCGATTGTTGCTGCTGAAAAGAAAGTAATTCTTCGCACTGTAATTTGTGTGTGCGTGTGTGTAGGTTGTGTTATTTGAGGTGTATTCATGGCAATACGCAACAACAACACATATTTTCAATTATTTACACACTCCCTGTAGCACCCTCACACCCTCTTCTTCTTACAAATACTGTTGCCATTTAACGGGCCAACTTTGGCGCTGTTAATGTTTTCGCATGATTTGCGTTTCTTTCAAATTGTCCCGATGGCAGTTGCTTTATAGCTTTTTTTTTTGGCTAATTAAAATTGATGATATGGAGTGCATTTAAATGTAATTTAAACTTGCTCCTTTGGCTTCTGTTGCTAGGTATTTTTATTTTATTTTTTACTTTTTTTATTTGCGGTAATTTTATTCATCATTTCATTGACCCAATTCGTATCGAATGGTTTTCGTCATTTTAAGTCTTACTGCCAATAGCTGCAAATTACTTTTACTTTTATTTTTTGTTCTAGAACGTGTATTTTAAACATGTACACACAACTTATGCTAATTGGGCAAAGCTGAATTTTAAGTTAATGCGACATAAAATAAAGAGAGAGAAATAAAAAAAAAACTGTCTGGCCGCAAAGCGCAAAACGTTTTTCGAGAGATAAATTAACATATTTATGCGATTTATGCGAGCGCCTCTTCATTTTAATATCAAATCAGAGAATCCGATGGTTTTCCTGCACAGTGCAAAGTGCTAATTTCTGCTTCACCTGTCGTTTCCAAAGTGGTTTCAAAGTGGCTTCCCCGAGTGTTCGTTCGTTTCAAGGACTGTTTGTAAATGAAATTTGTAGAATTTGCTTCCGCTTTGGGCATTTATTGTAATTTTATTGCTAACCTGTAGCTGTATGTTAAAACCAGTTATTAACTTGGATAGATATCCATAATTCTTGGTATTTGTAAATTACATTAAACATTCCATGACTCGATGTTGATGATGCTGTTGATTAGAGTCGTTCTGCTTCTGGGGGAAAACAGCTGTCTATCCCACCTCACTCTCTTATTATGAATACTTTGCGTTTATTTACATGCCACTTTGTATTTTATTGTCCAAAACGCTATTTAATATTAATAGATTCTGAGCATGTTGAAATCACATTAAAGTGGAAATTAAATTAAAAAATTAAATAATTTTTTATTATTGTTAATATATTATAATTACTTTTATTTTTACTTGAAAAAGAACTCAGCTAAACGTTTGAAAAAAAAAACATTTTGATTTTTAGTTAGTTTTATTCAATTTAATTTATTTCACTTATGTGAAAATATGTACAAATTCAAAGGATCTCTTTTATTTTGTTCAATTTATCAATAAATAAGATAATAAATTTTCAAACCGTTGCCAAAACAGCATCAAATATAAAATGGTTTCTATTTTGGCTGAGTTGTGCAAGTTTGAAGTTTCGACATATTTGGGATTCGGAAGCTTTACAATGCCAACATTTTTGCCATGTCAATATATTTGGGCAACTTTTTGGTACCTATTTCATCCTATCCCCTAGGGTACTTTAAAAGAAAATAACCACTGAAGGGAATTGCCAACCCGTTAAGAAATTAAACAATATATCAAATATGTTAATAATGTCATAACTCATAGTCATAGCCGAAAACTGTCTACTGCAATGCGTTCAATGAACGTTGTCATCAGTGTGTGGAAGAGCACAAAAAATAATAAAAATAATGCATATCTCTATATATGTATATGTAAAGAACAATACGAAAATTAATCACCACCCACACGGACTACGGTGGGGCTGTGCTGGTTGTCGCCGGCCTCCATTCCGTTTTCTCCACAAAAATGCGACAGTTAAAGCATTTGCATTAAGCATTGCTAGGCACATAAAATTTATTGCGTATACGCAGTGGTGCAGTAGCAGCAGTACCAGCTGGTGGAGGCGAGGGAAGCCAAACGAATGGCTGGTCAAAGCTGCCACTGGCGCACATGATTTTTAATATTTATTTGCCCGGCCCCAATGATGACGTTGTGGCGGCCACTTTGCCTGTTACCCGACAGCTGCCGGGTGTCGTTTTCAGTTTTCATGGTGCTGGCACAATGACAAATTACAAGTTGAAAGTTGAGTGAACTTTGCCACAACACTGTCCACTTTTGGCAATGTTTCCCCCACTGTCTTCTAGCTGCTGCTGCTGCTGCTGTTGCTGCTGCTGCTGTTGCTGATGTCTTCTGCTTGCTGTCACCTCATGTTTACGATTTGAGCTGCTGCCCAATCTCGCGCGCTGGCTATGAAATTGATGAGGCTTTTGTTGTTTGGCAAATGAGGCGCAGATAAGCGTCAACTTTGACGCCCTCTTCTGGGTTGGTTATATTTGTTTCATTCTTGCGACTGCTCTGCTATTTTGCTTATCAACACGAAATTCTGCTGTTGCGCCTTTTTTTCTTGAGCAGCAACAAATACTTTGGGTATTTTTATTTTTCTTCTTCTTCTTTTTTTCATGTATTCCGCTTGCCACTTGAACTCGTCGAACTTTTTGTGCACTCTCTCATTTATTTGTGATTTTGTGCGTGACACATTTGTGAGCATTCGTTTCCTCATCTAGGGGGCATTGATTTTGTTTTTAACTGACTTTGTTCAAGTTGCATGTAATCCATGCTGAAAATACATTTCTATATGTTTATGCACAAAACAAATTATTTCAAATCAAGATCTTTGCCAACTTAATTTAAGTTAAGACATATTATATTACAACAATGTTGAATTTCTAAATTTGCAATTTGATTTAACGTCATAAAAGGCCCCAAGGTGCCTTAAATAAATAAATCAATGCATATTAAATTTCTGTTCAAAAAAGGTTCTCATAAATATTATTGAATGTAAAAAGTGTTTTAAAAGTCAAAGTGTATTATTAGTTTAAAAGTTTGTTAAAGAGACTAGTTGAATTTTTATTTCAGCTTCGAAAAATATAAAAAATGATGTGAATGAATTATAAGTTCTTAACGAATTCTTACTCGCATAAAGTATGTGAATACAATGCGAATGAATATTTGTGCAGTTGCAGCTACGAATTAGATGCACTCATCGTTCTAATGCCACTTTTGCTGACTTTACCTCAATCAAAGCAAATCCTCAGTGAGTGGCAGTGGTATTTGCTGCATTTCAATTGCATTTCTACTTTCCTCTAGCCTCATTAGACTTTCATATGCTTGCATTTCTTTTTTTTTTTACGTATGTCTGGATTTCCCTAAAACGGAATATATGTTGAATCCCCTGTGCCAACACTGAAGCAGCTCCACTTTTGATGCTTTACTTTCGTTTTTTTGTTTGTTTGTGTGCAGCATTTCCTGTTTGTTCAGTTATGTCTTTTACGGTCTCCGCTAATCTGCAGTTTTCTAGCAAAAGTTGCCGCATCATTCATTTCAAATCAAATGTGGCAAAAAATTCTAGTTTCGTTATTTCTAAAAAAAAAACTTTAAGCGCGAGGAACGACAACGATTATTGAAATGGCAAAAGGAAGACCTTGATCTTTAGATTATCACATCAATAAATGGTAATTTGTTGTTGTTGTTGTTGTTGTCTCTCAGCTCGCATCGCTCTTGTCTTCTATGGGCCTGTTGTTGGTTTTTGTGTGTTTTTGTCTTGTGTTTGTCTTTACTGGCGTGAAAGAAACGAAAACGAAATTGAAATTCTACCTCAACGAACAGCAAACAGCAACCACAACAGCATCCACATCCACAATAACGAACGGAAACTGGTGGAACCAGTCAAACAGCCGTCCAAGCCGAACCAAAAGAACTTCTTGAACTAATTAAGAGTTGCCATGCGCAAATAAAAGATATTTTCATGTTTACCTCAGTATTTGCGACTCGCATTTGAATTGCAGCTCCACAAAAATAAAAAAAATAAAAAATAAAAAAAATAAAGAAAAAAAAATATATATATACACAATTTCCCCGACGGCAGCCAAAACATTGATGGAAACTGCTGCCTGTATTACTAGTACGAGTGTTATACAAATGCCGCTTACGTGATTACATGAAAAACCATAAAAAGTGATTTGAACTTGAAATTGCTAAAAGCGTCATGCAATTGAAACGAAAAAAACAACATTAGCTAACACACAAACAAAAAATTACTGAGCTTTTTATACCCTGTAGAGTCATTATAAGAACGTGCAAATGTCTGCAGATGTCTGAAAAGTGGGCATATAGACGGCGTAGTCGATAAAGCTCTACTCGATTTTTTGTGCTGAGATTACGATTTTGTAACCAATAAATAAATGTGTTCGAAAATTGAGCGATCTTTTTTACATTTTTTACAAAAAAAGTTATTTCATAATATTTCATTCAATGTGATTAAGACATTTTTAATTTATAATTAAATAAATAATCAAATAATGCAAATAAAAACTTTAGGAATGAACTCACAACAGGGTAACTCTTAGTCGAATGCTTTACACTAATACATTTTGGTTTAAAAGTAAATCGTTTGAAATAAAACGTACTAACCATAAAATTGTTACAATGGCGAGCCGGGCGCATTAGCAGCAACAACAACGACTACAACATGAAGCAACCAGATCAAATTGAATAGCAACAAGCCGAAAGCGAAGAGCAACAACAACAATAATAACTACAAAACAAAAAACACAATAGGAGTCGAAAGCGCTCACAATTTGCGAGTGCTGCAACAAAACACAGTTGTTGTTCTCGATGCTCTAACTTGTGGCTAAATAAACCATTGATGTTGTATATAGAATAAACTGCACAATATATTTAAACAGTTTTTTAATAGATGTTATATTGATATATTGATGACACTTTATGGGTCTCAAATTTGCTAAACTTGGTCGGAACATCTTAGAAAACCAACGAGTGAATGTGCTTTAATGGAGTGTATCCGACTAGGAGATACCCATTTCTATGCTACTACCTCTAGACGAGGTAACAATCTAGTGGCGAAAGCATATTCAAAACCGAAAATAATTTTTGTTCAACTTAATTTTATAACAATTCAAAATTGTAAAAAATGTGCAGCTTAATGCTCTCTAATTTTTAAGGAGCTTAACTGATTTTCCAAGAGTTGTCATCAACTTAGCTTAATACCTTCAATTATCATTATACTTGGCCACAATTGAAACAGAATTGCTTCAGAAGTGCTGTTCATGTTTATATTGTTGGAAAGTCTGAGTTCTCCAAGCAGAATTCGTTTGACAATGACAATGACAATTATTATTGCTGGACTGCGACGGTTATCCCTTCCAGTGCAGACACACCCACTCAATGAAGGATAATTGTGCGTTACGCATACGCCTGCGTGAGCTTGATTTTATTGCCGAGACCCGAGGCTAAAGCCAATTTGTGCGACCAAGCAATTTGGGCTAAGGAAGCCAGACAAAGACACACACGCAAAAAAAAAAAACAAAACAAAAAAAAAAGGCCAAAAAAGGAACAAAAACAAAACTAAAGATAATTTTCGGGCCCATGGAAAGTTTTCCGGGAGGATGCAAACCATATTTGTACGTACACCCAATGGGAGGCTGGCGTGCGGCAGGCATGATTCATTAATGCGCCCTTGTCATGGCCAGGAAGCTGCCGGCACCGAATCCTGGCAATACCATATGTGTTCGAAAAATACATGAAATCATTGTGAACATGGCCCGAAACTGTCGTCGTAATTGATTTCGGTGGTCAACAATGCTAATTGAGTTAGTCCAGCCATTATACGATTTCCTTCTTTTAATCAGGGATTCATCGATAACATTTGTATGGCAAATTATGTTACAATAATTAGACATTTATGCAATTAATTTTTGCTTTTACTCTATAGTCGTCTTCATCGGCGGCGCCGGCGTCCCAATACTCCAGGCTGATTAAAAGGCGCTTGAAACCAAATTGGCCTTGGTTGTGTCTCGAATTTAAGCTCAAACCATTCAAAGCAAAACGCTTCGCGTTCTAGCCAGGTCAGCGTTTCAATCGGAAATGAAACATTTCGGAGAACTTCCAGTGCTGTGGTTATAGTTCTCGGCATGGGGGCGCGCGTGGTAGTTAGGAGGCGCAGTTTTACTGCGAAAATATGGAGGTTTAAACATTTTATTTTATTTTATTATATTGTTAAAACTAATAGTGGTATAGCCTGATTAGATTGTACGCTGTAACGGTGCTTGGAAATTGCATTTAATTGTGTGTATATATCAAAAAATAAAAGCACTTCTTTATTTTAGTTGGCAATGCGATTTGTAGGATTTTTTTTTACAAATAATGCTAAGGTTGACAAAAGTTTTGACACCTAAGGCTTTCGGATTCACAACTTCCCTATTTCAAACTCCCAAGCCTTGATGTTTATGTATTAGGGTATTTTGGTCATAGTTTGTTCTTTAGATTGAATCTGCATCTAAGTTTGCATATTTGACAAATATATTCATTTTCGGAAATTTTTTTTTAAAGAATTTTTTATTGTGATAAGTATAAAAGCAACATTAAGGCAGATTTTTAGGGGTAAAAATTATGCAAAAATTGACAACATTTTTCACATGTTAACGGTTTGGATCCATGGCTACCATATTTTAAACTCCCATAACTTTATCAAAAATGAACAAATGTTCATGTTTGATGGCATTTTGATCATGATTTGTCCTCTAGACATTTAAAATATAAGCATTTCTGGAAAGAAAATCCTTCAAAATTAAAAAAAACTTGTCCCCCCTAACTCATTTTCGAAATTTTTTTCAATATCTAAAGTTTCGAATTTCTATTTTTTTTTTTATCGATTTTGATTGTCAAAATTAGTATAAAAAACAACATTAAAAGTGATTCTGAGGGAGGTAAAACTTTTGGTCAAAAATCATGTTAAGTTTAACGTGCAAAGGTCTCGCATCCAAAACTCCCACATTTCAAGCTCCTATTACTTTGTCAAAACAGAACCGATGGACAGAGCGGCAGTTCTAATCAACCCAGTTCTACATTTTTCTTAGAAATGTATAAAGTGATTAGGCTTACAGATGCCCCATTTAGCTTGTAATATACTTTTGTACAACTACCAAATACTTTTACCAGTTTAAAAAAGTTACAGAGAATAGCAATAGTGAGAAATGTGTTGTGTACCTCTTAAAATATTGTATAACTTACTTCTATACATGCGTACGGAATCATCGTATGTACATGCATAAGTAATACACAATGTATCATAGTTGGTATAGAGTATGTTGGTTTTGAAGTAGGCTGCACAATTAAAGGACATAAGTGGATAACAGTTGAAATGCAACTGAATTATTGCTACTCACGGCTATCCTTAACATTGTAGGACCTGCATCGTCGCTGATAATTGTCGGAGGCCAGCGGCGTTGTAGCATAGGCGTACCAGAAACGCAACAACTATATGTATGATAATATATATGATATCTATATGTGTGAAATAAGTGTAAGAGTGGGAAAACAAACCTTAGACTTTTTCACATTCTTCATTATCGGCATTGGGGGGCATTTTTTCACTAAGAGTTTCTGATTTATAGAATCGGGTGCAGGTGTCTGAGGAACAGGTGCAGGTGTCTGAGGAACAAAAATCACCAGCAGCAATGCGACCACCAGCAAGCTGCGTACAAGAGAATTAAGGATGAGTATATAGGGAAAATAATATATACATTTAATGTCAGACTTACGTTCCCAAGTGATCCATCTTGGGTTCGTGGCTATACTAAACTTCGCCCAGTTGAAGGTAAACAGTTTCAATTAAATTAGTTTCGGTTGTCAAGCGTGTGACAATGTTAGACTTACATATCAAGACTTTTGTCTTTAGAATCTCTAAAAAATAATAAAAAAAAAGAATCTCTTAAGAAATAGTGAGGCCCACTAATTTATTAGGAAACTTGCGACATCAACTGTAGAAATTACAAATACATAGTTGATTAATTTGACACGGTCATGGCCAGAGGCTTCCATCTCAAACACAAATAATTTTTCTTGTCAATTAATTTGTGAAATGTATCCAAGTCCGACATAAATGCCTGCCATGCATTTATTTGTATTGAGATTAAAATATGATATATATCTCTTGATTTAATGGAAACGTTATTTAAATTGCTTTAATTATAACCAACAGCGCGTATGCGTGATACTATATATCGCTCATACGCGATGCTGGTTAAATTCGTGTTAAAGGGGTAAGCTGACTTATGTGGGTAGCACTCCTCAAGTGGATGTTATTCATGAATTTTGAAGTGATTATTTTTCCAACATTTCGTACATTTCTCTTTTCCTTTGTTACATTTCTATTGACGTTTTTTTTAGCCAATTTTGCACAACAATTATGCACGTAACCTTTGTACGTTGCGCCCCGCACTCCCACATTACCAAATCGCAGCCCCGACTGATGATTTATTCAATTTGAGCTATGAAGCGTAAACTTTTTGTTTGCTTGTTGGCAACACGGGCTACCATTTGTCGTTGTTGTCGTTGTTGTTGTTGTAGCTGTTCTATGGCAGCGGAAGTGTGCTGTGTGAACCTATCGCAACGATTCGTGCCCCTTGTTGCCCTCTGGCCCTATCCTTTTCAATTTAAATGATTTAATGCTTCACGCCGCTGACGTTGACAGTTTGCTGCAGATTTTTGAACGTGCCACCAAGTACACGTAGTTAAACATTCTGTCTTTTTTTTGTCTTGGCCAACGCAGCAGATTCTGACAGATTATCACTGGGCTAGTGTGAAACATGTGTTGTATTTTGTAAGAGTAAAAAATTAAAACAATTGAATTGTACATGAAATGCAAAATAAATAAATACCAAGCAAAAATAATTGTATTTATTGTACAAAAAAAAAATAAATAAATAAATATAAAAAGTAAAAACGGTTACCAACTTTGTAATAATAGATGATCTTTAAAACTAACGTAGTTATTTACAAAATAAAATAAAATTGGTATAAAGCTCTTTAATCACAAATATACTTAGCTGATAATCATAATGAAAACTATGCTTTTAATGGGATCATAGTTGCCTATATCAGCTTGTGATAAACATTTCGAAATTTCGAAATATTAAATTTTGATTTAACAAATCGATCTACCAATAATTAGCATTACTTGTCCTTTTAATGTTCGGCTAATAAATATAAAACTCTGACCAATAGTTGGCACATCAATTTATGATCTGTATATAAGCTCAACAATAAGCTTTAACGGTATTTTAATGGCAAAGTTCTATGACAAGTTACTTTGTCCGCTGCATTGTCTGACAATCTGGCAATTAAGTATTTTTGTTATTGCAAACAAATTATAATTACTGTTGTTGATTTTTCTTGTTGATGCTGCTTACTTACTTTGCCAGATAAAAAGACAAAAATTATTGCACTTTTCAACTCGATTTGCCGGCGACTGTTTTTCCCCCAGCACTTTTACGACTGTTTTGCAAAGTTTTTCAACGACATTAAAAGCTAATTGCTTTTTTCGCTTCATTTGACGTCGGGCTGCAAGGAGGAATCCTTAAGTATGCAATCAGGCTATTAAAAGGCCAAAGGTGTTGGACAAAATCAAGCAGATGCTAGTGTTGCCAACTATCAAGTGCTGTGGAACTTTACTTCATAAATACTTATACCCTATACTCACAAAATGTGTAGGATAGGGTATAATAACTTTATTTAATGTTATGTAACCGGCAGGAATCATGTCTGTGCAATATTTGATTAATACTTGTAGTATCTCCAAGTCAAGCACCTTTGACTCGTGTTGGCTTGGCGCACTTGACACGTGTCCTTTGAAGGATAAACGTGTCAAAAACATTGTGAGAAAGTTTTGATTTTGCAAAGAATCAAAAGTAAAAGTAATTGCATGAAAGAAAATATAACAGGTATATATTGAAAGTTGTAAAAATAAATGAAAGCTGTGGTATTCTTTCAATATTACATTTTAAACGTATAAAGAAAATTAAGATAATAATATATAAAATATATATAATATATTTTGAAACAAATTTTTCCATGAATACATTTTTTCTTTGGACACATTTTTTATTTTTTTAGGTTTATTTTTTAACATCTTTAAAAAACTTATTAAGGAAAAGTAAGCGCTTGGTGATAAAAGTTCAGCTGGTGGCTTACACTTTTGGCCAAGATTGTCAGCTACTTGGCTACTTGTATTTTTAGAACTTAACGGGAAGCGACTGTGCAACATTTGGACAAATTGCAGTGACAAAGTACGCGGCAATGTGTTGTTGGCCATATAAATTTCATTTACGGCAGTTAAATTAATTACTGTCAACACATGCGAGGCGGCAGCCGCAAAAACTAAATCAGGCCAAGCTAAAGTCCAACAGTGACGATGAAGAAGAAGAAGAAGGCATCGAGAAGGCGTAAATTGGGGCCAGGGCGAGACGAGGGCGAGCCTGGGGAGTAGACAGCGTCGAGCGTGTTGCGAGCATAAACACAGAGTCATAAACTTTTTACATAAAAGCATTTAATTTTATTGCATTTTTGGGCAGCAGCCAGCCAGCCAGACGACGGACACGGCACGTTACGGCACGGCACGGATCTGGGGCTGGGCATGGTCTACTTGGCCAGAATGGGGGCCAACTTAATTTGGTGCAAATCAAGCAAAACTGCAACAGCAGCCGACGAGGTCGAAAACTGGCTCGTTGCAGTTCAGTAGCGAACAAAAAAAAAAAAAAGAATAATAATACTTTTGACAATGCTGCTCCCAGTTCTAAACGCTGACTCACTCACCGACTGGCTGACTCCCTGACCAACTGACAGACTGGGTGAGTGACGTTTCCACATGTGCGCCTCGCTGACGCCAGCATCCAAAAACAAAAACACACAAAGATTCCACATGCATCCTAGCCACAGCTGAAATCTCTTCAGCATTTTGTTTAGACATCTTTTGAAATACGTATACATATGCTTGAAATGAAAAGCCAACGGGTACGAAATATACCGCACAGAGTTTAATTTTGTTTCCCTTTGCATTTTGGCAAGCTAAGCGTTGCATGTGAATTTGGAATTATGTGAAACACAGGGCTTACCATGCGTATACGTAATGCGCATTCACATCAACAAGTGAAACAGTTTGCGGCACAAAGCGGAAAACATTTTTTGGTTAAATAATTTATGTTAAATGTATCTCACAAATGCCACACGAACATTTATAATGACGATGGCTGTAAAAGCACAGCAGATATAAACAAACTGCGCGTTTGAATGGAAAAGTTGTGCCATTAGTGTTGTAAATCGCTAAACTCTATAACAGTATTCGATAATTTAAATAGTATAGCTCTATGATACTGATGTGGGAAATGTAAATAAATAATGTAAACAAATAACATGAATACATTTCAGTTAATAAGATTAAAAATAAATTTTTATTTATAAATTCATAATATCTTATATATTATATAACTTCATGAAACATTTTTGTATTACCATAAACATTTTCTGGTTTTTAAACATATTCAAATAAATTCAAGCATTTTTTGCAATCTTAAAGAATTAAATTCCTTTACGTTTTCGGACAAATAGAGATGTCTTTCTGTTGCCTGCCTAACGCAAGGGTTAAACTCAACAAAAGCTGACCATCTGTCGCGTCCTAAAAATCGCGTACTTATGGTTAGCTCCATATATGGAATCCAGCAATAAAAACACTTTTGTATGGCAAAAGCAACCGCCGGGGGGCAGCAAGAAGTAGCATATGCTGTGGGTCGCCGCAGCACCCCAACCCAACCCAACCCAACCCAGCCCAATCCAACCTACTCTGTTTCGTTCTGGCTGCTGTTTCAAGAAAATATACCAATTTTACTTTACTCGGAAGATCTTCGCGACGATAGGCGACAGACGATGGGCGTGGCAGTCGGACGGGGGATTATGTAGGTAGGACATGGCCCAGGGCATATGTCTGGCATGCTCATTAGGGGACACAGCGTGGCGTGGCTAATGTGGCAACAAGAAGCGAGATGCGAGAAGGGTGGGGGGAGGACAACATAAGCTGACACTGCCCCCTGGGCGAGATGATTTTCATTTGACTTTGCAGGCGCTTTTTCTTGCCCGGCCTTGTCAACATATTTGTTTCAGGGGCACACTTTCAACTTTTATTCACGTTTTTTTCGTCGCTTTTATTGTTTTGTTTTCACTGCGGTGGCCAAAACCTGTTGTTGTTGTTGTTGTTTTTATTGTTGTCGTTGTTTCGGGTAATTCAATTTTCTGACACAATTTCCATTTGTGCAAGTTTCGAATGACTGAAATATATTTTTACATAGCGCCGAGTGGCAGCTTGAGGCTGCAATGGATGCCTGACCGAGTGAGTCCTGGCATCATTTCATGCACAATTTGTTTGACTTTTATTTTTATTTTGCCGCATTGTTAAATTTTCCTTGGCATTGGCCACGTTTTTACAACCGAAAAAGGCCAACGCACATTTAATGTAACTGCCAGATGAGTCAATTTGCCGCCCTTAGCGCAGACCAAGGGTAGCTTAGGGTTGTGCGTGCCATGATAGCAAAAGCGAACAGCCTTTGTAAATGGTAAAGCAACTGCTTAGTTTCTAGCTAGCTTGGCTTAACAGCCTCGAAACCAAAAGAGAACGCCAGCTTGTTGCAGAGCGCACACCAAACCATGGCTCTCTTCGATGTGACGCTCTTCGATGTGCTGTTGTGCTCATTAAATGCTGTTAACGCTTAACAGCTGTTAAGGCTGTGTGCTCTTAACAGGGCCTGCCGGACGTTCAGCTTGGCGTCGGGCAAGCCGATTAGCGTTGAACTCGCCGCCAAATTGCGTAGAAAATTTTAATTTTCCCTAGAGTCACATTTGCAGCACAAGCTGGCATGGCAATTTTTCGCACGTGGAAATTGTGTGTAAATTGGTCTTCTAACTGACAATCGGTTCTACGCGTAACGGACAAAGTGCAACTTACTGGAATCACCTGCGCTGAATTGGCCGAAATGACCGTCAACGACATTGTCGCATCAATCATTTAATTTATGGTGGCAATAAACTGCATGGCCTGCTGACAGATCACGATGACGACGTAATTGGCCATGAAGCCAGCCACTTCAGCTGCCCTATATATACCATATAAATCTTGTGCTCATTTTATTATTTTGGTGGTACAAATCAGTGCTTTATGCATATTGTTTATAATTAAGACAGGCACTCAAATCACAGCGACAAGGACTTTGACAGAGTTTTCCAATATGAAATGGAAGAATAGGAATTTGCCACATTTCGAGTTCTTTTGTTCTTTGATTGTAACATTCATTTATTTTACTTGCAATTTTGTATCCGCATCCAAACAATGGCAACTAGCTTGAGAAAACAAAGCACGTATTTATCACAATTTTAACCGATATTTCAGAGAGTTGATAACAAATAGAAGAAAATTAAATTTTAAATTGATTTTATTTACATTTTGCTGAAGCAATTGAAATTTTTTCACAAGCTTTGTTTGCTGAAGCTAGTCCTTGAATTTTAACTTTTATTAGGTGGTTATTTTTTTTTTACTGTTTAATGCAGGGTAGATTGAGATGCATTTATTTTCCATTTCCAAATGCATTCTTGTGCAGACCATATATCCATATGTCTTTCAGATCTCAGCCCCTCCCACCTTTTGCAATACTTGCTTCTGCCTCGTAAAGTAAACAAATAGCCATTGCATATTTTTTTGGCAACCATTCAAAATACATATTGCTAAATGGCAAACAATTATTTGATATTTGATGTCCGTCCAACTATTCCAGCTGTGGCGAGCATCTGCAATACGCTGCGTATACGTTACGGCTGTGCCAAAGGCGGCGATGCAACAGAAAACAACCACAAAAACTACAACACCAGCTAGCACAAGAAACCGTACAAATATTCTATATCGTTCAATATTAGACATGTCTTAACAAATAACGTTATATATATATCCTTTGCCATTGTATGGCTTGCAATTTTTACCGTTGCTTTACTTTGCTGTTGCTGTTGTTGTTGTTGCTGTTGTTGTACCTGCTTGTTGACCATCATCGAAAAGTGATTTAGTGTTTTTATGTGGTTGGCCCCGACGACAAAACAGTTGAATGTTTGATTTGTTGTGGTCAGCATGTACAATAGAGAATTTGTCGATTAGGAAGGAGCACAATAAATAAATCTAGAGCAGAGCAAAAAGTGTTGAAACAAAATCCTTAAAAAAAACAACATGATTTGTACACTGTTCACAATTTAAGCTTGCGTTGAGTAAGTAGACTACAGAGTCTTAGTTTCATTTAATTTTTAATTTTTAAATTTCTATGTAAGAGTCAATTTTTGAAAATGATAAATTTGTCCATTCTTGTACAACTCTAGAAAAAATAAAAAATAATATTAATTTTAATTTTTTAGTATCACATTTTTACTAATTGCCGTTTATTGATAACATTCGAAACGTATATAAATTTATATGGAACTAATGTAAATATAAAAAGAAAAACATATGTTTTTTTACATGTTTAATATAGATCTAGAAAAGTTATCCATCCTATTTGCTTTTAATCATCCAACCAACAAATAAGTATGTAACAAACATTCTCAAATAGTTCAAGTACCTTTGTAAGTGGTGTATCTAGAGGCAACATGAAAAAAAAGTGTTGCGAGTTCCTTTGACTGGTATTAAAGACGCCAATGCTCGGTGAGTGTCTGCATTTGTGGGTGTGTGCGTGTGTGTGTGTGTGTGGGTGTGTGGGTGTGTATTTGAGTGTGTGATTGTGTTAATGACAAGTGTTTTCGTGCTCTTTTCGTATGTGCCGCGTAATGACAAGGATGTCGATGAGTATAATGACAACATCAATGCTGCTCCTGATGATGGCTGACTGTAAGAACGGGTGGAATAAGAAGGTGGGGAGGGGGGCTCACAGAAGGATGCGTATGCCAGGGCCTGGCTAGATGGCTGGCTGGATGAATGAAGCACTTGGATAGCTTGTCACTGGCGCCAGCTTAAAGTGCTTGTTAGGCGCTTTTCTTGTTGCTGCTGCCACTTTCTATTTTGCCGTTCGTTTGCACCATTGAAGATG
This sequence comes from Drosophila nigromelanica, assembly GCA_004149465.1. Taxonomy (NCBI): domain Eukaryota; kingdom Metazoa; phylum Arthropoda; class Insecta; order Diptera; family Drosophilidae; genus Drosophila; species Drosophila nigromelanica. The sequence goes on from SCDS01000512.1 coordinate 17,775, forward strand.
CTGTCAATGCGAAATTGAGCTGCCAGCATAAACACGTTGTCAGCTGACACGCGTGAGTGTTCACGCACGTACGCACATTCGAATTTCACCTCCGCCCGCCCCCGTTGCACCTGTATTGTTGCAAGTTACGTGCTAATATATTGCTATCACCAGCTATTGTTGTTTGTCGCTTTACAGTTGCTATTCAGGTTATTGAAATGCAATGAAAATCCTTCATTGTACTTTGCCACAAATGTATTAAATATAAAACGTATTTATTTAAATATTCATGCAGAATGTATTATAATTTTTTTTTAACATGAAATGTGTTACGTATTATTTTACATTGTTTAGTGTATTCTATTGTGTTTGTAAGATCACAAAAATCAATGTTTATAAAGGTTTAATAAGCATGAGTAAGCAATCTTTACTAAAGTTGTTGCTTGCAAATTTCATTTTTATTCATAATCATTTATATTTCTTACCACTTTATTAAGTGAAAAACTGTATTGGCGTGATTCAGACTTATATATAAAGTATCTCCTAGTCGCACCTTACCTTGTCTGTAGGTTATACCCCCAAAAGCCATTTACACTTTTTTTTCACGCACATCACGTTACATAGCTAAGACGTCTTGAGCCCCTTAGGTGATTTTCAAGATTTTTCCTGACGAGACAGACGACTGCTGGGACCTTATCTAATTTTATGAAAAACTGTGCGCAAAATGTATGAAATACATATTTGCGAATTTAATTTGCCGGAAATTTAAGAACTTTTGTTTTTCGCTACTTTAAACAAGGCTTCGCATTCTGTGTAAGCTTCAGGTAGAAATTCTTATTAAATTCTCTATATTTGATTGAAAATAAAAATTTTTATGCGTCTAAATTGTATAATTCTTAAGCACAGCTGAATGATATAAATCCCTTTAAGCAAATTGTTGAACAATCGCATGATCCATTTGAAAAGTGATTTTTCATTGCAAGTTCAGGAGATAATTTTCAAGCCAAAATGTTAATAGGAAGCACTTAAGTAACGCACAAGTGAAGCTCAAGTAGCGCGAAATTCATTTGAAATGCAAATGAGAAAATTTCCTAATTGAAAACTTTTGGCGCGTTGGGTGGGCCATCAACTTCTTGGTAGCTGGTTAGCTCTATTCTCGACTTGCTTCGTCGGCATCACAGCTGGAGCTTAAAGTGTTAACTCGCAGCTGCCAATTCAGACATAAATACAACTTTGAAGCGTCGGGCGAGAGTGAAAGATGCGCTTTTAATTAGGATCTCAACTGGCAACTGGCGACTGGCAACTGAGAATGAGGAAGCAACAGTAGGCTTTGCAAATGAAAGTTAAATCCACAATGACAAACACTAAATAGACGAACGTGCGGAAACCCTAATTGAAATCTGTCTGTGCCTGTGAAATAGTTGTGCGGGGGATGCGGGGGGAGGGAGGGAGGGCCTGCAAGTCAAGACGTTTTAAGTGGAGGTTAGAAGTCGGCTATCGAGCTGTGATGGCGTACACGCCAAGTTGAGCCAGGGGCGCCTTTCAGAAGTAGTTAGAACCGGGTCAAGGCTGCCAGCGTCATCGACAACGACATTGTCACCAAATCTGATTGCCGCCTTGCCACAAATGTTGCGCAACGGGTTTTGTTTTGTTAGTTAGTTTGGAAGACAACATTGTTGCACAGATAAATACAGCAACATATTTACTATTGAATAATTCACTAGTGCAACCATTTCTAAAGAAAATGAATTGATTTGTATCAATTAGTACATGATTTTGGCCAAGAAAGTTTCTGGATAATAATGCATATATTTTAATTTCAAATGCAATCCAGAGGACAAACCATGATCAAAATGCCCTCAAACATAAAAATCAGTTTAGTTTTGCCAAACTTATGGAAGTTTGAATTTTTGTCAATTTCCGAATGATTTTTGACCAAAAATTTTACCCACTCAGCATTTGTTTAAAATTTTGTTTTTTATGCTAATTGCGACCAAAACAATCGATTAAAAATATAAATTCGCAATTCTAAATTTTGAAAAAAAAATTTTTTTCGAAAACGAGTAAGGGGAGACCATAATATTTTTTGATCAATAAATTCAAAAAAATTTATTTTCAAATATGCAAAAATATTAGATGCAGATTCAAGCTAGAGGACAATTCATGACCAAAATTCCATCGGACATGAAAGTCAATGTAGTTTTAACAAAGTCAAAGCCTACAACAGCAGCAATTCTGGCTTAACATATATTCGGTGACATAATTCACCTGATTCGTACAGCCGGGTGGCATTTTTATGCTGGCAGCTGCATTGTCCCGTTTTGTTTCCATGGTGAACTGGCAATCGGGCAGTGCAATTAGCAGTTCAACTTCGGTTCTTAATGAATCTTTAGTTGGAGGCATCAAGTGAAACAGCATTTTCTTGCAATGTCGCAGTGCACATTAGTTTTTCTTAATCTGACGTAAGGCCAACCAGCAGCAGCGGCGGCAACAATGCGACAACATTGCGTATGAGTAACGTAATTGATGCTGGTAATTACCAGCAGGCAGCGCTGTCGATGTTAACGTCTCGGCTATCGCACAAATCTTGAAGGCAGCAGCACTTCGAGGTGTTGACAGGCTGAAGTTCAAGTTTTGCCATCCATAAATTATAAGGCTTTTTTTGCGTGCGAACCCAAAAAACTGAGGCGAATGTGTATGTAAGTAATTTAAATTTGATTTTATTTTTTTTTTTTATCAACATTCTCTTGTTCGCATCCAGAGTTGTTTATTGTTGGTTTTGTGCATTTGCTTGTCTCGGATTAATCTCTTAATTTTGTGACCCGTGTTGTTGCACTTGTTTTACTTATTTTGTTTTGTTTGTTTTTTTTTTTTTGCTTAGTATGTACTCATGGCGCACTTATGGGTTCAAAGGTTTAACAGCTGCGCACCGGCGTCTGTCTCAGACGCCGACTTTTAAGGGCCATGAGTGCTGTTCTCTGTTTTGGTTGCAGCACTTTCAAAGTTTTTTATGGGGGACTCACATTGAGCTTAACGCTTTTGTCAGGTGTCAGCTGAGATCAGAGTGTTTATATCAAAGGGTCATAATTATTAAAGCAGTTAGTACTTTAATGATTGCCCAGACAGATTATCAAGAATTCTCACTGCTCCATCACAATCGATAAAATTCAATTTATGAGTTCAAACTGAGAAGAGTTAAATTGAAGTTATTTTTATTTTGTAAGTCTTTTGCGATTTTGATTTTATATTCAATACTTGAGAATGGACAAATTAAACATTAGTTTTATACTCACCTAACACTGAGTATCATTATCATTAGCAGCATCTGTGCATTGGCTGTAAACAGACAACAATAAAAAAATAAGTAAATAAAAAAAGAGAGGAGCAAAAAAAAAGCTAAGCATTCAAGCAGCCGGTTCATACGTGCGGTTGTCGCTGACTTTGACCTTGCAGTGTTTTTTCCATGCCTACCGATTCACGATGACATTGATGAAAAACCACAAAAGCTGCTGCTGAAACGCATGTGTTTCCTGCATCAGAGCCGCTAATGGGCTCTAAACATGCGACATTTAGAAATTGATAACAAGAAAAAAAAACATATTAAAAAGAGTTTCAATTGGATTGGTAACTTAATCATACGCACCGTGGTACAATTATTTATTGGGTCATATGGAATTGCATTTCCTTATGCGCGCACTAAGTGCGCTATTTCCAGTAATCTCGTTGTTAGAGCGGCAGCACCGGCAACAACAACAACTGCAAAAACAACAAATACAAATACAACAAACAAGAACATCAACTAAGCAGCGCATGGCGCAAAAACAATTTCAAGGCCATTGACACAGTTCAAGCGAGAAGAGGCGAGCAGAGCGGTACCGACAACGGGGTACGAGGGGGGGGGGGCGGGGTGGGCATGAAGGGCATTCGAGTGCATATTGGAGGAGCTTGGCTGCTGCGATAAACCATGCAGCTGCCAGCCGCGTTGCCCGTCCCCTCTCTTATATATGTATATATATTTATATTTTTTTTTTCCAGCCTCGTTCTTACTTAGTTTCTAACAAGTATACGAAGTGCAAATGTTTAGGTTTTCTATAGCTACAGTCAATATACAAATGTGCACTTACACACACTTACTATATGTATGCATAATACAGCCGCAATCTAATCAGACGCAGTAGAATTATAAAAGATTTTCTAGCACTTTAAACGCATTTGAGAAAGCCAGTAAATATCCTTAAATTAAATTTGAAATCCAGCTTCGTAGGCAATATTTATTTGTTCAATATTTTTATACTTTGACTAATACTTGAAGCGATCAAACAGCAAGTTTTCAATAAATAATTTATAAATTAATCAATTGCTGTGGTCGCTTTTGGCGCCGATGCAAAGTTGAGTGAACTTGCAAAACACGGAGCTCATTTAAAAGCGAACAACAAAATCGAAATCAGCAACAGGAGAGGCAGAAACCAGACCACAGAATTGTGTATAAGCCAACGACATATAAACAATTTATCAGAAATAAATTGGTTAACAGGTAAAATAAACAAATTAAGCACAGAGTTCGATAAATGCTTAATATATATATATGTGTATTTGGGGGTTTTGTTTTTGCAATGGCACCGAAAGAGGCGTGATTAAAAAGTGGGGAGAGGTTACTCAGCTATAAATGCATAAACAAATTAAAAATGCTAATGATTAAAAGAACAAAATTAATGCAAAAACTGCAACTGACGATAATTAAACAGAAAAACATTTATTATAAATTTTAAAAAATATTTTGATTTACCAAATAAAACTAATCAATTCTAGCAGAAAATCAATTTCTTTGAAATAAATTCAAAAAAATTATTTACACTTTTTTTTTATAAATCTTTATGGTTAAATCAAATAAACAACTGAATTTATTTTCAGTTTTATTAAGCCTAGCATCTCATTTTGTTTATTAGATCGGCTCCTGTGCATAATTTGGTCAAATTTCATAAATATTTTATTCGGCTGTCTATTTGTTTAGATGGTTGCTTGACAAATCTGCAAAATAAAAAAACCGGAGAGCTCAGAAAACATAAATTTTTTTTTGCGTTTAAGTAAATAAAATAAAATTGCATTTTTTATTATGCATATACAGCTCGAATCGTCGAGGAGGGGCATTTATAATACCAGTTGTTCTTCTTTTGTTTTCTTGTTGTTGTTGTTGTTGTTGTTGATGTGCTTTATCAAAGCCATTCTTTAAATTTTCGACAATCTTTATTAACACGCCAAAAATTCGGTTGAAAATCGTGGAGCTCAAATTGATGCTCAGCTTCACATTCAGATTCAGAGTCAGAGTCAGAGTTTCAGCTTCAGTTACAGGTAAGCGCTGCTGACTTTGGCATCATTTGCGTCATGCAGTTGCTGTCGCATCCCCTTCGGCTGCCTCGCCGGCCACCATTTCATTTGCAATTTATTGAAACGAAGTTGACCTTGAATTTGGCTAAAGTCTTTTAACTTTATTTCGCTTTCGGCTCAGTTTTTTTTTTTTTTTTTTTTTTTTTTTTTTTTTTTTTTTTTTTTTTTTTAATTGCTTCCCCACCTTTGGCTCTTTAACGATGATGTCCATAAAATGTATTTCAAGCTCGCAACTTTTTCGGCAAGCTTGTTGCCCCGTTCGTGGGCAGCAGGTTTCGAATAATCAAGAAGAACAAAAAACAAACAAAATGCAAACATAACCAAAACAAGAAACGAGACAAATTAATTAGTACGTTAGTGCAACAAGTGTCAGATATGCACTTGACCCATTCATTGACCACTTTCCAACTGCACACTGAACAGCATATCAACATTAATTTTGTATTTCATCCTATTCGCCCCAGTTTGTTGCTGCTTCGCCTGCACTCATGTCAATCTTTAATTAATCAGCTGCTGCCCACACAAAATGATGACGTTTACAAATTGTGTTTTTTAATATTATTTTCAAAATTTTTTATTTTTATTTTTTTTAGTTGTTTTCTCTGCTTTTCTATTCGGTACGCTACGTTTTCGTTTGTTTTGTTATTTCCGTGCAGTGAACTTGCTGCTATTTGATTATCATACGTACATTAGTATGAATATTATATACAAACATACTTACTCTCATATAGGTGCATATAATATGTATATGAATATATTCACTCGTGTGCTTCCATTTGTACGTATTTATATTAGCAAAAGTAGTTGTATATATTTTTCTCTATTTGTGGGGTTTGTTCAAAATGTTTGCTCATTTATTTGCGCATAGCTTTATTTATCTGTTTAGGAGGTCATTGTCATGGAATCTGTTTATTTTCGTTTCACTCGCCTTTTCGTTTTCCATATTGCTGTTTAGAACACTTTTATAAATATATTTCAACGTTTTGTAGGCAGATTGAAAGTGTTCATTCTAAAAATGTGTGTCACAAATTATATATTTTAAAACGTATTTGAAAACATCCACTGATTAGATTCGTCATTTGCCTCATTAAAAACTAGCATCTTATCAGCAAACCAGCGAGTGGAAAATCTTTCCGTTGGTATATTTTCAAGATTGAAGACTCAATATTGCTTAAGTAAGCTTTTAAAAATATATGTTTTTGTATTTAATTTTCTTTCTTGTTGCAACGAAATTAAATAAGTAAATGGAAAGCGCTCATCATCTATATTGAAGGTGATAAAGTTAAAAAAAAGTTAAAAGTTAAAAAAATATGATTTGTATTTCATTTTCTTTCTTGTTGAAAGCAAATTAAATAAATATATAGAAAGCGCTTGCCATCTATATCGAAGGTGATATAGTTTTACTCTAAACGTGATTTTTCTCATTTTATAATTGTTTTGTTGTGAACACATTTTCCCACTTGTTTATTCTTGATTTTCACCTCTGGGGTTCACTCAACTTATGCAGTTTGTCACAAAGAAACATACACGGAAATCAAATAATCGCGACGGAAAAACCATTTTCTAAGTGACAAAAGGAAAAATTGTGAAACGTGACAAGGCGTCTGAACTGCATTTTCCATCAATGTCAAACTTTGAACTGATTTTTGAGGCGACACTTTGTTGTGTTTTTTATTATCGGCTGTCCAACGCTACGGTTGTATTTCAGCATTATCATTATTGCCCATAATTCTGCTGCTCATTGATATATCAAAGATACATTGTTGCGTCAGTTAATAAACAATAAGCACAAGTGTCTGACATATATGAGCTATATATATATATAAGCATTATGCAGATTCCTGTCCCGCAGCTCCCTTGTCAACACCGTTCTCATCAACATCAGCATTAAGTCGCCAATGATTAATTTTCGCATTGTTCTGTGAAAGTCGCATCTGTTGCGCCAATGACCGCACAGACGGTCAGAACGGGCTGCCATCTGGAGAACTGGCCAAGCAACCACCCACCCAAAATAATGCAATAAGCTTCAATTAAATGCAAATTTATGGTAGGCTACGCCATCACTTTATTCAGAATGTATTATATATCTCTTGATATATAATTATAGCTGCATGCGTGGCAAGCTTATAGTATAAATGCATATCCAAGTCGACAGGGTAGCGGTAGTGCGTTATCACACGAAAATTAAATTAAATTAAATTAAATTAAACTAAATTTATAAAATAATAACAAATTGTAATAAAATAAATATATATCTAGCTAGAAAAACGTATATCTGTTTTTTATCGTACATTCGAGCAGTTTATTGTCTTCAACAATTTTTGTACTTAAGCTTTGCTCTGGGTTGACGATGTCAGATTCAAAAGTTTTGATTTTCTTCTAAAAAACCTATCTGATAAACAATTTATAGCATGCCAACCAATTTCGACTACTTGACTTCGGTTATCATTATCAGCAGCAACAACATATAAAAAGTCAAGTTCATCTATTCGGATTTGGGTGCCCTTTTGGCCAGGCTTGTTTTTGCTGGCGACCCACATTGATTTACATAAGTATTTGGGTACATTTCAAGGCACACAAAACTGGGGATAAGGCTTATGTTAAGAAAACGCCAACGGGAGCAGCTACTGGGCAAATTGTTTGCTTTGGCCAAGTGCACATAACCAGCAAATATTTGGGCCATGAGTGAGCAGAAGAAGAAGTGGTAGCACATAGGTTAGGCCAGGCCATAAAGTATCCTCAAATTCAATTGTGATGAGTTTGTTTGAAGGAGAGTTGTAAAGTGGATTCGAGTGTTCAGTGTGTGCACTTGACTAGCCCGCTCGTATTGCAATAAGCCCAGTGCCCTGCCCTGCCCTGTTCCAAAGACACTCAAACCGGTTCTCAGCTGGCCACACAGATACCTTTATTAGTGTACACGAAGTGTGCGATTGCGATCGCATCTAATATCAAGTTCAAGGTCGCTGTAAACTTGTGTAGCTTGCATCGTTAGCTAACTTGTTAAAAAAAAATGAAATAAATTTCAAAGAGCACGCGTTCGCCGTCTCTCTCTTTCACCCTCGCTCTCTCTCTCTCTCTTGATGTGTCTGGGTACTGTAATTATTTTTTATAAAACGTATCTGTCAGTTTCGTTTGATGAGTTGGCCTGCCATCCATTAGGTTCTCACGAATGCACCCACACACACACACACACACACACACACAAACACACACACACACACAGCTACTGCGACTGGTGTTCATTAAGTATACGCCCTGTCTTAGAAGGAACTGTGAAAATCTGTAAACAGGTGACTAATGCTGCAAATCATTTGTTGGTAATTGGAAGCTGCATATTCTATGTCGAAGTGGTGCCAGTCGGTTCCAAATGACTCAGTTCTACTTCCAGCGAAGTTGCGAGTCAAAGCGAAACTAAAAGAAATAAACACCGAACATGGGTGCTTGGATTCTCGAATTACTCATACGTACCGTAAATGTTCTAGGAAACATTTCATCAGCTGCACAACTATAACCAAAAACTCCACTTCAGCTAACACGCAATTTCATTTCTTTCAACTGTCAAAGCTTTTGTGCCACACCAAGCATGAATTGAAAACCAAATATATATACACTCAGCGAAAAACTCCAATCGTAATTCAAATATAACCTAAATATGTTCTTAGTTGAATTTTAAGTCACTTTCTTTCTTTAATTATGTTGATTGTAAAATTCAAATTAGGAAAATCTATTAAATGCCCTTTTTTCTTATGTTAGCTAAAATGACCGAATGGATTTTTATTTTAAAGTAAACATATACAATAAAGTCTGCATCAGCTCACACACGTCTGATTTGGATAGGGTCAACTGCATCCTCTGCCCCCGCCCGATATTTGTCGAAACTTTTTTGGTCAGCTATTTGCTATTGTACTTTATTTTAACCTGATTTGTATGCACAACACAAAAATGCAACAGCCGAGAGTAAAAATGTTCCATTTAAATGTTGTCAATAAATTTAATTAAAAGTAAATTCACTTGCATGAAAATGCAGCTAGAGGCTACTGAGTTAAATTAAAACTATATCAACAATCAAATTTTACATCAAGTTAAAGCTTCGGACATTAATTTAAAAAGAAGCCTACACATTGGTTTTTCATTGAGAAGTGTTGAAGATTTATTTGTTTGTGAACTATATTTAGGCGGAAAAGTGCAACAGCTGATACTTTCCAAACTTTAATTTCAAACTTAATTTAAATATTGTAAAGGTTTAAATAAGAGAAGTCAACAGACTAGTAAAACAAATAAGTTGATATAAAAAACAGTCTTCTGTGTGGCATTCCTTACGTGCCGGAACAAATCTATTGCCCAGAAAAAGGAATTTTTTCAAGTTTATATATTTAAGGTTCTTTGCCAGAGAAAAAAGTAGTTTTATTTTTATTTTATTTAATTTCCATAAAAACTAAGACTCTAAGATTTGAACATTACATTTTTTTTTCTCTAGAATATAAAAACTTTATTTAAAAATCCGATTAAAATTTGATTTTAGGTCAAATACATAGAGAGCTGTCTAATTTTATAATATATAGTTAGCAGTTAATGTATATTTTAGACTAAAACAATTCAGATTTGAACAGAAACTTTCCTAATCGATATAATTTAATTTCTTTTAAAAAAACGTTGCATTAAAAGCTACTCCAAAATGCTGCAGAAAGTTGCAGCTAATGCGGTATATAAAGAACAAACACACACATACATATACATATAGATATAAATACATATACATATATACATATATATATGCAGAAAAAGTGGAAAAGCCACAAACGAGCGCTGACTAAAAGCCAATTGCATTATTGCAGCGCGCATTTCCCTTTGCATGTGTGTGTGTGTGCGTGTGTGTGTGTGTGGGTTTCTGAATTTTAAATGCCCTTTGTTAAACTTTGTTCGCAAACATTGCAACAACAAACAGAACTTTACAGCTCTGAGGGTTGAACATGAGTTACTCTATATATAGAGAGAGCACCCTGCTAAACAAACATTAAACGAATAAAATGTCTGCAGATATTCGATATTAAAATTTAAATGTATTTTTAATTATGGCATAATCGGAATTAAAGCAATTCGATTTCTGTTCTTTTAATTTCTTTAATTAGCTATTCATATATTGAATATAAATTTCTTGATTATTTATGCTATAAAAACCTGTAACTGATACCCCTTTGGGCTGCTGTCATGTAATAGTTATTGTTGAAAATTGTTGTTTGCTTTTGGCTTTGGTTGCTCTTTTCAGTTCGCTTACAATGCGAATATTTTCACCAAACACACACACACACATAAACAGTTGTTTGCTGGTGTGGGTGACCATGAAATATTCACACAACGAACGCTTCCACTCAGCCGATTCCGGTCTCTTTGTGGACCTGGCTGCGACGCAGATTGACGCTTCATTACAGAGCAGCGCGCGCGTTATGCAATCCGGGCCCAGAGCAGCGCACACTGACAGAGGCTAGCTGCTGCTACACTCTGTAATGGTCGCTAAATGTGTATATGTGTGAGCGAGAGACAGAGAGAGAGAGAGAGAGAGAGAGAGAGATAATTTGACGATGAGGCGTACTAACATGTGCCCGCGGCCTGGCTCAGTGTCCGACTCTGTGTACAGCCGCTGATGGCTGCTTTTCATCATGCAGCGAGTGCATGTGAGATCATCAGCCAGCAAACAAAAATTCTACGTTCTGTATTCGCCCCATGGAACGGCCGACAATTGTGCTGCTGTTGTTGTTGTTGTTGTTGTTGCCCGTTGGCTGCGAAGCGTAAATTGCAATTATTTCACATGACATGACTTTGGCAGCAGCGACAGCGCCAGCGTCAGGTGCTGAAGTTTCTAGACCCCCATCCCATCCCATCGCAACCCCCCGAATCCGCCGTCTGGCCACAAATGTGCAAAAAAGTTGGACCTTGAGGTTAGCGCAACTAATGCGCGACAATTGCTGAAGCTGTTAGCAGCAGCACCAAATCGAATCGCCCTCACAAAAGCCCAAAAACTCTGCATCTCTTGGCGCCGCAGAGTTTTGTTGTGTGTGTGTTGAAGCGAGCATTAAAAATTTGCATAAATAAATATGTTTTATTGCCGCTGAGAACTGTTGCCTTTTGCACTTGTTCGCCAAAACGAAACAACTATTCAGAAACAAAGAAAAATGGAAAAAAAAAAATAATAATAAAAATGAACAACAAAAAAATGCCTGCTTGGTGCTAAGAAATATTTTCCAGCTTGTCGCCGAACCGGGCAAGCAAGATCCAAACCCAAATCGAAGAAGAAGAACGCACAACAAGTAACGACAACTCTGGCAACTCAGTCATGGTTGCCCTTGATCGTGTTTATTTCGGTAGTCGAACGATTCAAAATAAATAAATAAATAATACATAGCGAAATCAGCAAAAGAATTTCTTGTTTTTTTTTTTTTGGTTTTTTTTTTGGTTTTTTGGTCTTACGGCATTGTCAGTTCCGTAGATGGGCGGGCTGCCAGCGCAGTCACATGGCGTGGCATCGATATGGAGTGGAGCCACCGATTCATGTCCAAGTTCGAACCAAAGACTGAGTAATTGGTAGTCCAAAACAACAAAGTGTGGAAAACTTGCGCAAGTCTGTTCAACGGTTAAACAACTTAAGAAAATGGATTGCTTTAAGATTTTATCCGCAAGCTAAGACTTTAAATAATCAAGTGCTTACGGACATTAAAGATCAGATAGCTGAATTCAAGTTTTTCAAAACTGACCTCTTAAATTCAAGACATTAATTTTATATTATATAAATATATAAATTATTTACAATAAATTTAGCAGCAACATTTTCAATATTTTAGCAAAGAATATATTTTTTTTGTTAAAATTTTATTAAGTATAAATTTTAATAAAAACGCACTTCAATAATAAATTAATGGATTATTTAAAAAATATATTTAAGTACAATTCTTATAAATGCTGTTAGTATATTTAAAAATTATTATTTAAAAATAGCTTTATAATTTAACATAAATTATTGGAACCAAGTTATTTGTAAATACATTTATAAATTGGTAAAAAAAGGATTATTTACTCTTTAAAGAAATTGTAAATCATTTAATGTCAAATTTCTGAGCTCATTAAATCTGAGAGTTTCAACTCTACATATTTCCTTTTTCTGCTTCCGTGTGAGTAAGTTTTGAAAACATCTTAAAAACTTAAACGCTTTCTTCGACTGGTTTTTTTGTTGTATTCCAAACCCTGTTTTTATATTTTTTGCTAAATTATTCTTTACATTATATGTTAGTTGAAATGTCAACTTGAATCCGTCAATAAACTTTTTATTCTTACCGATCCTACGCACAGATGCTTGTACTTGGCTATCGAACCATTAATTCATTTGTATGGTTTTATTTATTGCATTTAATTTAATATACCCAAAACCAATTTTATGGCTACATATTTTAAGATTTTACGGCTCCAGCGGCAAAAGAGACGAACAACAAATAATATAAATAAAATAAAAACAAAAGAAGCGGAATGGACACAAAATAAAAAAAAATTGGTTTCATTTTCATTTCACATTTTGCCAGTTGGTTGACAGCTGGCCAGGCTGTTAAGTTCTCGTGTTTATCGAGTAGTGCTATGTGTGTGTGTGCGTCTGTGTGTGTGTGTGTGTGTGTGTGTGTGCATGTGAGTCTGTATATCGCATTTCGTTTACCAGTTTTGGGTTTTTCAAGTACAAACCACAAGACGAATTTGGTCATTTAAAATTGCGGCGTTGTCTTGGTCTGCTCGCTGATGGATGGTTGAATGGACGGACGGACGGACGGGTACTTGGATGGTTTGTTGGATAGATGTTTGGTCTGCCTGCTGTTTACAATTGCCGTCATTGTCAACGTGTTTTACTTCTCTTGACGGGGCGTTACCAGCCACCAGCAGAAAATCAGCAGAAAAGCAGCAGAAAAAGAAGAAAAAAAAACAATAACAACGACAACCACAGCTTTGTCTTCGACAGCCGCTGCAAATGACCCATTTAACGGGCCAGTGCACAAGAAGCCGCCTTGGCTCTTGGTTAGCTGTGTTAGCTACTTGGCTTAAACCGATTGGGAACGTGGGAGATTTACCAGCTCAAGTACTCAACTACAAAAGCACGTCGGGCGTGCTTGGACTTGAAAAGCTGTTCGATTGATTAGAACTTGGCTAATCTCTCATTTCGGTCTCAATTGCCAGCCTTTATAATTACATGAATCTGTGCCAGGCATTTATATGCAAATATTCAAATGAAGTGTGAACTGCATCTGTATATACACCATATATGCACACACACAGTGTGCATGTGTATCTACGGCAATTAGGTATACCCATTAAGCACGTTTCAAAGTGAGCCGACACAGGCTTAACAACAACTGCAATTAAATGTAACTAACGGCCCAATGGCAAGGAAAGTTTGGGCCAAAGTTGACGAGATCACTTCTTGTAGCCAATTTTCCACTTGGCTAACTGAAAATTTATGTGCCTGACCGCTGCAACGATTTAATGAATGCTTATTATATATTTTATGCAAAACCAAATGATCAATTTGCATTTGTTGTTGTCGTCGTTATTATTGTGGTTGTTTAGCTACTGGCGGCCATTTTGTGTAATTTATGTCAATCATTTGTTGTTGCTGCTCTATTCACATTGAATCCAGTCATTTGAATATAAGCTGACCATTTGTTTGTTTATAAGCACAATTACATGGCCAACACAGCTCGTTTGGCTGGACTCGGACTTTGCTCGGCAGTTGGGGTTAACTTCTACAAGGATTCAACAATAAATCTGAATTCTTACATAAAACATATATTACTGCTATATTCGGCAGGAGTCGAATTAGGAATCTTGCATCAAGCGCTGTTAGGTAAGTTTTTAACTGCTGCCGAGACCAAAAATTCTTGATAAAATTACATTTTCAACTTGAAGTAAGACACAATAAAAATAAAATTAAACTCTTATAAGAGTTATAATATATCTTTTCCTTTTTTTATTATTTATTTAATTTTTTTGATTTTTTTATCTATAATATATCTATAATATATATATATTATATATAACTTTTTAAGTACTGCTGAGACCACAAATGTTTGATACAATTGAAATAAGACACATTAAAAATAAAATTAAATTCTTATAAAAGTTATCCTTATTATCCTTATTATTATCTTTTTTTATTTTTTATCCATAATATATATATATTATAAATGTTAACTAGATTATATTAATATTAAAAGGTAATTTAAAGAGTAGCTCTAAAGCTTCACTTGATGCACGCTAATCTTTGTTGTGTGGATTGACAGCAATTCTTGAGATGTCCATGCCCACAATTCTAACAGCTCGTAAATCATGTGTTAAACATAAACAGACCAGGCAACTGACGCAAGCAATGGACCCGGCTCTCAAGTATCATTAGCATCCAAAATGATCAACATGAACGTTAACATCGACAACAGCCATCAATTATGCAAACGGCTAAGTGTGAAAATGTTTTCAACCTCTCGGCACATCACGGTTAAACACTTTGTATTTTGTATCTGTATCTGTATCTGTATCTATTAACTGGTATTTGGCTGACTGACTGACTGACTGATATCTTTTAGTATTTGTAGCAGCTGTCTAAAGCAAATAAAATTTGCACGATTTTCTGTAATTTAAGCGCGCGCGCGGTCTGCCTGAGCTATCTATCAACAGTGTATCTGTATCTGTATCTGTAAATGTATCTGTAAATGTACCTTTTGCTGTATCTCTGTATCCGCTGGCATTGAAAATGCGCCTGGCCATGTTTCATGGAGCGTTGGTGACTCAATATGCCTACTATTTGTGCACCGTGCTGTTTGTTGTGTTTGCATTGGTAATTTGTGTATGCACTTGAAATCTAACTTGCACTGCAATTACTCGCATTGCAGCGCAGTTTTCGTCGATGGCTCACAGATGTAAATGCCAACAAATGGAAACTGCTTTGGCTAAGCTGAACTTGAAATGCCAGTCGCACAGCGGTTAGGACTACAAAACAAAACAAAAAACATGCACACACACACACAAAATCAAAGCTACAACCTGCTAATTTGTATGTCAACTGTGCGTTTGACGCGTCTCCCCCTCCCTTCATGTAACCGAAAGTTTCTCGAGTTTGGTTTTTTATTTTTTTTTTTGAATTTTTCGCGTACATACAAAAAAGGTGACATGCAATTGCCAGCAGCTGTCATGCGGTTGCCAATTGAAGCCCCAGCTAACCAACATTGTGGTTATCATTCTTGTTGTTGTTGATGCTCTTTAAACACCAAATGAATTTCCCATGCGCCAGTTTCAAGTTTCAAACAAACATTGCGCATACGCCGCATTGTCCGTTGGCGATTTTTATTATTATTATTAGAAATGTTTCGAGTAGCTTTTCAAGTTCGCCTCCAGGCAACACTTTGATCTCCTTGGTGGCCCAGCATAAATTCGAAGTTTTATTGCCTCAAGTCTTAAGGCCTGGCCTGGAAACGAAAGGCAAGCTGAAAAGCTGTCCAAACCGCAACGACTGTTTCCTGGTTGACCTTGTGCGGTTATTAAAATTTCCATCCGAAGATTGTGCAGGCGAACCAAGCTGCGTCCAGTTTGAAGCCAATTCCAATTCCTTGGCACTTGTTGACCTTCGACGGCCGCTTCTTAATCATGCATATGAACTGAAAGACAGACAGCGAGAAGCAGGCGGCATAAAATTAAACACTCGAATCATGCCAACCATGGCGACAATAATGAACAATGATGAACTCGATTAAAGAAGCCGGGGACCTATGCCAAACCAGTTGACGCCAAGGCTCAGACCAAACCAGAGCAATTCAGATACATTATGTGGATGTTACTTTTGCTTTTGCTTTTGCTGTAAACGTTAAAATAAACCCTGCCCCAAGATTGTTTCGTGTCGGTGGTGTTGCCAAAAGTCGCTCAACATCTTTGCTGCTGCTGCTGCTGCGGCTGCGGCTGCAACATTGGCCGGGGACATTCTCGTTTTGCCACTTTGGGATTAAGCTTGAAATATGTATTCATAATAAAGAAAGTTGTTTTTTGCAACAACGCAGTTTGCATACACTTAATAATTTGAAAGGATTAAAATTGAAATTTAAATATATTATATCACTTTTTTTAAGAATTTGCGCTTTAATAATTTAACTATAATTTTGGGGTTTATTTTGGTAGATTTTAAAAAGATTTTTTAATAAAAATTAAGAATTCTTATAAATAAAAATATAATATAATAAATAAATATAAATAATGATATATATATGTACATATAAAATAATATACATATATATATATATAGAAAATAAATATTAAAAAAATTATATAATATTTTGTATATCTGTTAAACGTAGTGTACACACAAGTCGAGTGTGCTGTTTGTAAGAGTATATTAATTAACCAACACATCGCTGACATGCACTCAGGCCAAAGAGTTCCTCACGGAATTTTGTCAACAAGCTTTTGCATATTCTTCTCTCAGCATAAACCGCTGCTCCAAGGTCACAGGTTCTGGCCAGGCTCGGCCTGCAGCCAATTGCCTTTTGGTTCCATCTGTTGGCATTATATTTCATTGAAGTTGCGTCGATTGTTTTTCGCCTCATCCACTCAATGGTCCAATACAATAACTTTCTTAGTCGCCATATGACGCAAATGTTCACTGAGGGTTTATCTAATTCAGCTTCAGTCTGATGACAATTTCGAGAAAGTCGAGTTACGAATGGAGGGGGATTCCTATCCATTTGTTTTTGTTGCTAATGGCAACTTCTTGTATTTCATATTTAATTTATTAACATATTTGTCCTTCGCTTCTTCCTTGTTCCTTGTTCCTTGCTATAAACACAGCAACTGTTGTGGCTTCTGCTTTCATGAAGATATTTCAATAAGTGCCTTCGCATTTAGCGACAATTCAACTGTGAGACGACAGCTGCTTTCCCCGTCCAATAAAATCGTTGGCTAAAGATGACGTGGTCTTTTTGGTGGAATGAATTGGTAATTATAATATTAGAGCTTAATAAAATTGATTTAATATTCGTTTCAATAACAACAAACTGGATAAATGGTGCTAAGCTCTTCGCTCATTCAGGAAATAAGTTGTGAATATATAGCAATATATAGGAAACATATAACTGTGTTTTGTAAGTGACCAAAATAAGATATCAGTTAATTTCATATAATTGCAATATTATTAAAATTACTTTCAAAGTATTTCGGAGAGTAAAATCGGAATTTAGTTCAACGGTTTTTTGTTTTAATTTAATAAAAATATTTTTAAACACTTTCAGATATACAAAGCTTTAGCACCTTGATCCCTGAACCCGAAACGTTCCAGTTTACAAACTGTACTACATTACCAATGATGCAACAGGTAAGAAATGCAAAGTTCCAAGCCATATCCATTAGCTCATTCTGTTTCACTTAAACCAAGCTTAAGCCCCGCGAGATCTCCTCTTTAATTTGGGTATTGAGCTTAAACAATGTCTACACAAATTCCCCCCATCATTTGGCGTGAACAATTTCCAAACTGCGACTCAACTCATCAGCAGCATCAACGAACTGCATTGTTGCTAACTCTGCTAAATAACCGAAATTCGCATAACTCAAAACTGAAATCCACTTAGAAGTCCATAAGGGCAAGCGGAGGCTGGGGAGGAACAAATAAAAATAACTGAGTCCGCAGAGCAGCGTCAGCATCGATTGAGTCTGAAAGGCGGGGGCGGGGGCGGGGGCGGTCGGGGGAGTGGCGACTGTGGCGGAGACCACTAAAAAAGTCACATGATTTAGCTGCGGTCAAATGGGCAAAAGTGCGACGACGGGGGCAGAAAAAGTTTCCGCACAGCAAGAACAACAGCAGCAACAGCAACAGGCAATAGCAACAAAAAGTTATTGCAAAACAGAAACGAAACAGAAACTGAAATAAATGCTCGTACATTAGAAGCTGTTGTACATTTATAGACGACGAGCGGTCGACTATGGAAAATAAATCTTTACTGCGCCATAAGACGACAACGACGACGACGACGGCGACGCGACGGAGACGCGACGGAGACGCGACGCGACGCGTCGCTGTAATGGAGAAGCCGCCGTCGCTGCCGTCGCAGTTGCTGCGTTAGCCTCGGCTTATCTCGACTGCTCTCCCCTCTCTCTCACACACACACACACACACTTTGCACTTGTGTGTGTGTTCGTGAGCGTGTTCAGTTGAGCTTCTAATGAAGATGATGATAATGAAATGTGTTTGTTGCTGCTTTCTGCTGCTACTGCTGCTGCTGCTGCTGCCCCTGCCCCAAGCCCAGTTCCCAAATACACAAGCTGCCCACTAGCCGGAGTCGGCGAGCCACACGCCGCACAGTTTTTTTTTTTGTTTTTTTAAGTTGCACTTTTGCAGAGCAGCTGAAATCGCCGCTGCTAAAGATACCCTAGTTATTTTGGTTATGCTCTTGATTACCATAATATAATAATGATTATGCTTAACGCTAAAATCTTTAAATAATTTTTGATCTATACTTTGATTATAGTTGTATGATTAATAATATCATTATTATTACTATTAATAGTATTTTTAATCTTTATCTTTTTTTTAATCATGTTTCGAACTTCGCACATCCATAATTTATTACCACGTATATACAGGTATATATATACATTAAACGCACTCAAATATCATGTAAACAAATATTGCACATTGAATGCTATATGTTTGCCTGGTACAAATACAGTCACTAGCAATAAAAAAAATTGTTGCTTAATAAGGCATTCCAAAAGTCAATTTAAAAGATGAACTAAAAAAGTTTTTAAAAAAAACCATTTTAAATTATTTTACTTTGAAATTATATACAAAATTTTTGAAAACCTTGGCTTAGGAATTATTTATCGCGTGCCAATGCTCTCTAATAACAAAAATAAATTCTTCTTATAAATACAATAATCTTAATTAATAATGCAACAAAAAGAACAATAAAAAAACATTATTGTGAAAAATAATGAACCCTTCATTTGCGTTTAAATACGAAACAGATAATGTTTCTAAGAAGAAAGAGCAAATATTTCTAATCAGGCGAATTAGACAGAGAGAGGCAGAGACAGAGAGAGAGGATATAAAAAATTGTTATTATAATCAAAATGACTCTATGCAACTTTTTTTTGCTTGTGATCTAAATTAAATTTAATACATTGATTATTGAGAGGAAATTATCATAAATTCGATGTGCTTATATAAATTTGCTTCTTGTCGCTGTTCGGTGCTTATATTGAAATATTGCACATATTTTTGTTTATTTCTTAATTTTTTACAGCAGGCACGTTGTTGTTGTTGTTATAATTATTGTTGTTAGACGAGCGCTCGTCGCTGGCGATTTGTTTCGTTTAGCTCGTTTCGATTCTAAGTTTGCGTGTTGTTGTTCCAGGGTGATTTTGCATTTGCGAGTCTCGTTGTTGTTGTTGTTGTTTTTCCAACCCAGCAGCGTTTCAAGGTCTTTGTATTATTTGCTTTTGCCAAGTTTTGCACTCGCCTTGCCGCTGTTGCTGTTGCTGTTGTTATTGTTGTTGTACTCATTCGTTTTCTGCATCATCTCTCACAGCAATGAGAAGTTTTTTGTGAAAATTTCTTCGCCCATCGCCGTTTGCTGCAGTTTTTGCTCTTTTCCACTTGACTGACAATTTGATTGGCAGTTTGTATTTGTATCTGTATTTGTTGCTGTTGCTATTGCTATTGCTATTGCTGCTGCTGTTGCTATTGCTATTCCTATTGCTGTTGCTGCTTTTACAGGCCCGTAATTATATTTAATTTTATTATTGAAGATTGCAGCGAGATTTTCGCCTCAAGGTCAGGCGTGTAAATCTTTACCAGACAGCGCTGAGAATAGTCCGGGCCTCGATCACGTAAGCAAAACTTTTTTTCATAGCCGTCGGCATTGTTGTTGTTATTGTTGTTCTTGTTGTTGTTATTTTTTCCAGCTAGCAGTTTCTCAGTGAAAATTGCCGGCGATCATTTGCCATCGGCGTCGCCGTCGCCGTCGCCGTCGCAACGTTCTCCACGTTTTCGATGCTTCATTGTCGAGGCTTTTAATGGGCCTAACAGTTGTTGTTGTTATTGCTGTTGTTGTCAAAATTGTTGCTGCTATTGTTGCTACCGCTTCCAGTTGAAACAATTTCAAGTGCATTTCAAAATTTTTGCTAATATTGGCATTTTGCTGTTGCAGCTGTGCTAAGATTTTCATAGCATTTCCTATTTGAAATGTTTGTGTCATTAAATTGTTGTTGCTGTTGCAGTTGCTGTTGTTGTTGTTACTGTATTAATTGCCATGGCAAAGGACATACATGTGCATGTTATTTCCACCCGGAAAAAATGGGCGCATATAAATGTTGCTTAATCTCCAGGGGAATAAAAAATAACACATACGCCATGTTGTTTCTAGGAGAAAAAAAACTATTCTTTAGAACATGCATCTAACGCATGGGCAATAAAAATAAGAACTATTTTTAATCTATTTTGACAACTTTTTAATATCAATTTTGATTGGCTATCATATTTCCCAACTTCATTAAATATATATTAATTAATGAATTCCATAAATTGTTACCCATTTAAATTCGAAATATATGTATGTATATTTAAATTAATCAAATTGTTCTTCTTTTGCCAGGCTTATGCAATGCTTGTGACCTTGCCACAAGCAAACAACTATATGTATTATAAATATGTGCTGATTATATTGCTGCGGCAATCTTTAGAGCCAGCACAGAACACGCCATGCTCTTAACTATCTGTAATTGTTATATTTTTCGAGCAAATTACGCTGAGATGCGTGTCGCGCCGGGTTACAGCACTCTGCACTGTTGCTCTCCGGCTGGCTGGCAATATCACACACAAACACACACACACACACACACACGCACACATGTGTGTGTTGAAGTGTGTACAGATACAATTGTCAAGGTTGCGCATACGCCACGTATGCAATGCGAGCGCAATGTCTAAACAAATAGTCAACGCGCAAGGCAACGCAATGCAAACAGAGACGGACATGGACACTTGTGCTATGGCCCCCTAGTTGCAATACACAGAAATACTATATATACATATATATATGCACATATATATGTATGTACATGGCATACAAATGAGAGTTAGAGAGTAAGCGACAATGCCACACAAGTGTCAAAAGTCTTATAAGCTACGTTGATGATCGACAGCTCGTATATTAAATTGTCACTCTGCCCACAACTGCTGCTGTTCTCTGCATTAGCTCTGTCGCTAATGGCGCACTAATTGGCACCGACAAGCGCAAAATAATGTTCCACTAGAACTAATAAGGCCAGGCCAGCCCGGGCCAGCATCAGCATCAGCACCAGCATCAGCATCAGCACCATCGCAACTGTGCCGCATCCTTATGCCCAACACCCACTTCTCGACGTCTGCGTTATTTTCCCCCATTGATGGTCACGAGGTCTACCGCAAATGCCCCTATTATGCCCTTAAATAATATGGGCATCAGCAACATTGTCTTGTAAACTAAACTGCTTTTCGATTACTTCGCTGCGGCACAGGTCCAATGTGCCAATGCGAAAGGGATATTTGTTTATGGTTTGGCTTCTAGAATAAATCTGCATTTAAATAGGAAAAACGATTAGTCACCTGTTACCAGTTTTCATTATTTTTTTTATTTTGGAAGAATTTAATTTTTGTGCTTTGGCGTGGACAAAATTTTGCGGCTTGATCTTTAGACAAAGTTATCAGAAAACAGAAAACATGTTTGGTGAGTCTATTTCCAATATTGTGGGAGATGTGATATAATTTTTATCGATTTGCCACGCCCCCAGTGGGCGTATTAAATACACTTTTGTGCGATCTTTAGAGAAGGTCGTCAGTAATCTGGTTGTAAAATTTGTATATATCTAGCATTAAAACTGAGACAGATATAACGGTTTCATCGATTTCATAAACATACATTTTTTTTTGAGTATAATGCATTTCTTTTAAAATTCGTGTTGAATTTGTATCCCAATATTACTATAAAATCCATAAACATGGTTGTACCTCTATATGCCATAGAATAGTCTCATCAGGATTCATTCCGTATTTAAAACTAATAACCAAGTATATCAAAATATTGTTTTAGCTTTAATATACTAACCATGACAAACAATTTTGAAGCGGACACTAATTTTGTTCAAGGTTTGACTACATTAATTCTGCATTTAAATTAAAAATTAATATTTTTGGTGATCTAATAGCAGAATTCGGATTTGCTTAGAAAAACACGTGTTTCGAAGCGAGTTTCAGGCGAAATAATTTTATATAAATAGTTTATACAAATTGATTTTACATCTGAGAAAAAAAATGCTTTGAAAAACAAGACCGCTGAGATCGAAATGCTGATGTAGAGATGTAGAGTACTTTTTCGTTTTGACCAAGTTTTTTAATTCTCACACTTTAGAAACTTTGTGGCCAAGTTGCGCTATTTGATGATTTGTGGGCTGGCAAGTTTTTGTACTTGAAGCTATGCAGACGGGCTGTGAGTTTGTGAGTTTGCGCAAAAAGTCTGCAACCTACTTGCAAAATATATTAAAAACTTATGGCAGACTAGTTGGCCCTGCTCTTCAGATTGAGTGGAGCAGAGAGTAGCAGCTGTTTGTGAATAAGTATAAAAGTTAGGGTCTGGCAAGGTGATAAATTTTTATTATCCTTCCAAGCATTTTTAAATTGCAGCTACTGCTGTTCTTGCGCATTGACAAAGGGGAATTTTAATTAACACGCTGACCAAAGCGAGAATTTGTTAACAATCAAAGCGCAGCGCGTGTGTGCAATCAATCACAGGTGAGAACTAGACAGAGGCGAGTTCGGGTTGGGTGCTCGTCTGGCTAATGGTGGACCAGCTGGCACAATTGCCAGAGTCCCAGTCCCATTCGGTTCGTTACTGCACAAGAATTTTAAATTGTTATATGCAAATTTCACCTGCGTCGTTGCCTCGTCTGCAGCTCCAGTGGCCAACGCCTGTGGCTTGGCCAGGTACAGAGATGAGCAGGAGGAGGGGCGGAGGTAAGGGGAAGCGGTGGCAATCAGTCGGCTGCACACGTTGGCGAGAACAAAAGCGCCAGCAAACGCCATAATTCAAGTGGCCGCTGCGATTTCATGCCTGATTTCAATTATCAATACGCGCCATCGACATTGGATGAAGAGACGTCCAACAGTCGAACAATGGGCACAAATCATTTTATATGCCGAGCGTGTGGTCTCTGATCCGATTCCCCCCCTTGCGCCCTGCCCCCCTCTGGCTGATTGGACGCTGGCAGCAGAAGTCGAAAATTCGGCTTAAACATTCAGAAATGCAATATTTTATTTTAGAGCAGACTTCGCTCCTTTTTGGCGGCGTTGTTATTGATTCGTTTTATTTATTTTCTTCATTTTGCTGCAATCCGTTTGTTTTGTCAACTGTCAGCGCTGATGAATTTAATAATTTAAGGCATCAAAAAGCGCAAAGCGGAGCTGAAACAGCCGCAGACAAGCAAACATCATCATCATCATCGTCATCATCGTCATCGTCATCAGCCATCCGATGTTGAACATGACACAAAAGCTGCAGTTTGCCGATGGGCTTTGAATAAAAAATTCGAGTACTTATGTATCGCTAACGATTTGCAAACGATTTGATTGATCCAAGAGTGCGGCACGGGGGCATTAGGGCGTGGCCACTGCAGATGCATTGAATTTAAAGCGATTTCAACGATTTCAATCAAATCGTTTGGCCAATTTTGCTCTTTTTTTTTCTTTGTGCCACCAGTAACAGATTTGACAAGCGACAATTGTTTTCGATATGTCATCCAAACATTTTTTATTAACTTATATACAAGCAAATTTTGATATATGAGTCGAATTTTAGCTGTATCAATCATCGGTTCAAATTATCTGTTTCATGGCTTATTTGTTAAGACATTTTTTGTAGCTTGCTGCTCAATATGTCATATTTAAAACGAGCTTTTTGGTATATATCTTCAAATGATATAAACAAAGTTGCAAGTTGATTAAACGACATTTTAATGATGTAATATTTTTAATTTTTTTTTTATTAATATTAATAGAAACTTTTTCAACTCATTTGTTTAATTTTTTAATATAATTAATTTAAAATAAAACAATTTTTTATCAACTACATTTTCTTACAACTTATCTAAATTGCAATTTGAACAGCTGTGTTAAATTTAACGGCATGTATAATACACACTGTTCACCAATATTGACTTTTGTAATTCCCCAGCGACGGCTTTGTTACCTACCTACATAAAATAAAATACATTTTAAATTCTCAGCGATTAGTAAAGCGATAGCTGCCCTCATAAGGCTAACAGAGAGTCTCAACAACAAAAACAAAAAGAAAAAAGAAAAAACCCGAAAACAATAATCAGTAATGCAAAGCACATAGACGGGAACTACACACATTCGATTTCATTGCCACTTCCTGGAATTCTGTATGTTGGTGGGTAACTCATCACCGGTTCTTGGTCACCTAAGCCCATAGCAAGAAGCGTTTCTTGAAATTCGAGAAGCTATTGCAAGAGCCAGCACACTGGAACCTGTCGTAAATAAATAAATAAATAAATAATAGGAAAAAGAGAGACCAGAAATAACTAAACAGAGACCATAGAACAGAACGGGGCGAAAAATGTAAATAATTGAACGTATTAATTCAAAGTTCAAATCACACGTTTTATGTGTTAAACAGAAAAAAAACGTAAGCAAACTATGCGTAAACAATCATAAGCAACAACAACAACAACAACAATATAAACAAATTGTCAAAAACGATGAGGGGGAAAGAAACGCGGAGAACGAAACGTCAACTTTTGATTTCATTTCAGCGACAGCTTTGCCGATTTTGATTTCGAGCATTAAAAAAAAAGAAAACAAAACAAAAAAAATTCACTTTCTATATGACTAGAACTTTGATACGCTTCTCGCTGCCCGCGAGCCGACAATTGTTGCTATTTTAATAGCTTCAGGGCATTGCTAATTGCGTAGGCGCTGCCCGGAATGACCAAGTAGACAGGGGATAGAGACAGATACGGGGCATTAGACCATGCCCCATTCCCCCGCCCCGTTGGGACTGGCCAGATCTGGTCGGCTGTAGGTGAAGGCCGCAGCGAGTTTATTTTTTGTTCTTGCTGTTTGCTTCTGAAACTGATATTTTAGCTTTGGCTCTCTTTGGCAACTAAAAGTATTTAATGGATTCCCAAAATACAAAAAACTTTTTTCTTTTTCTGAATAAGAAGTCTTAGATTTGCGAAAAATTATAAAGTAAAATATATTATTGAATTTGTATTTGGGACACTAGAAGCTTTGAGCTTTGTACAAAAACTAGCATTAAAATGGGGCGGTTTTTTGTGACCTTGAATTAAAAATTCTTTTCGTTTTTTTTTAACAATAAATATTGACCTTCGGAAAAAAGTGGAGCTTTAATATATTATATGCAATTATTACAATTATTGGTTTTTTCATTTTTTATAAGTTTGAAGATTGATGGAATTTAAAAACAAATTAAGTACTTACTTATAATATTTTTTATATTTTGCTTTTATTTTAAAGCGCTTTGAAAATAAATTATACAAATATGTAAATTCTGTAGAATTTAAAAATATATTCAAATCATTCCACAATTAGCCTATGAAATGTAAAATGTATATGTATATATAGATATATATATATTTAAGTTTGTTGCTCATTTGAATTATCTTTCGTGTGAAAACGTTCTACAATAAAAAATTATTTTATTAGCCTGCTAGACAATTCGCTAAATTTAAAGCCACTGTCGGCAAACCATCTATATTTAAAGCTGATTATTTTGTCTGCTCCGAAGTACTTATACACATACACCTACATACATATATGTATGTGTATTGTGGTGCGTGTCTTTTGTCATGAAGATTCAGTAGCTAATTCAGCAGCTTCGCAGACAAACGATGGAAAAATAAAAAAAAATTCATAAAAAAACACCGAAAGAAAACACAAACTGCAAATTGTATAGTATTAAAACGTTGTTGCCATACCTAAGTGCTTTTAATGTTTATTAATTATGCAATTAAATGTTGCTGGTCATTTAATTGTTTAATATAAAAAAAGCTTTGAGTTGCTGCCGCATTTTGTTACTGCTGCTGCTGATGTTGCTGTTGCTGCTGCTGCTGCTGTGTGTGTGTTGTTGGTCTGTTTGTGGCTGCTGTCTTTCAAATGACGCTCTAATGCGCATTTAATTTGACACTTTGGCCTGACTTTTGACTCTGTAGGGTCTGAAGAGTGACTCGTGTCTAATGGCCGACCGTGTTTCAAGTCGCCTGCCGCTCTTAGCCAGCAAATTATGTCGGCTAATTATTTAGTTAACATCATCAACGACCACAAAACGCCAAATACCAAACGCCAAACAATTGTGCGCAATTTTTCTATTCATTGAGTGGAAATTGTTTTTGTTGAACGCTTTTTCAGCTGTCTCTATGGGTGTGTGTGTGTGTGTGTGTGTGTAAGTATTTTTTTCTTTTCTAGGTGCCAGCAACATACATACATATATAATTTTCAAGACCCTGAGGCGTGCGCGGTTCCAAGGTCAAAGTATTTAGCATTAGTTAGATGGCTCTCCGGCTGCTCTGTGTGCATTTGAAAAGCACGAAGCGGCACGGAAGACGTCACCAGCAATAGAAACAGTATCAGCAGCAACAGCAACGGCAGCAGCAGCAACATCAGCAGCAACAGCAGCAGCAGCAACACGAAGAAGCTTTGTATTTATTTCTGTGTGTCTTTGTTCTGTGTGTTCTGGTTCTGGTTCTGGAGCTCACTTCTTTTTTATATATATATATATTTTTTTTTTGGGCTGAGCCCAGGCAAAACGAATTCCAAAGTTGCTGCTAAGCTGTCGTACCTCAAGGCCATATAAATTATGATAATCATAAGAATTACTTGCCGCTGTCGCATACAATTTTTTCGCTGTGGTGTCACAGCACCACCCGCTATACACCCCCTTACACACACACACACACACACACATGCTGACTGTCCAACTTTGTTACGTAACAAATATGGTAAGCTTAATAAAATAGTATGTGAGAATTTTCAATAAAACACATTACCATCGCTTGGTCATGAGCGTCAAATATTTTACGTTGCCTTTACGTGCCCCACTTGAAATTTACGTTTACGACGGCTGCCTTCGATTTAATTTCGCCTTTGCCGTTTTTGCCTCGTTTCTGTGTTTTTTTTTTTATGTTATTTATTCTGCGACGGGGCTTTCTTTCATTGGCTTTAAAATTGATGAATGTGTTTTGAAGCAAAGCTTCCGAAATGCATTTTGATGAGCATTAAGCTTTCAAATTGCGTTTACGATAAGCTCTTGATAAAACATACCATATTTATGGACTGCAAAGCTTGGCAGTTACAATGTGAGATTCGCACATATATATATATATATACATATACTATATATATACGCTTAGAATGTTATTCCTTCGGATGCTGGTAGTGGTAAGCGAAAAGTTCACACTATATTTTTGTACATCAAATTTAGATTTTCTTGAGCTGAATGAAATTCGATATTTTACATCGGATTAGAATATCATGACAATTATCGATGCATCGATGTATTGAAACAAAAGGTAGTCGCTTAAAAATTGGAAAACCCAGCTGTCGATTTATTTATAAGAATTGATATACATTGAAATATACTAAAAAAAGATTATCAATTTAAAATTGAAAAAAAATATTTTTATTTTATTTTTATCATTTCTTTTATCTGGTATATTTACTTTGTGAGAGAGTATTGCACTGTTGAAAGAATCCGACCGAAATATGCCAACTTGTTTTTTTTTTGCATGATTTATAAGATGAAGTCAACATGTCCAAAAAGTTTCTCAACCAAAATTGTTGGCTTGCAAAGTAGAAGTTCTCTATTTGGCTTTCAGCAGCAGAAACCGATTTGTTGCCATCACTTTGCTTAAAATTAATTATAAGTCATGTTTGGACTATGCAGTGCCCCTTATCATAAACGACACACCCACTCAACAAAAACTGGTCCAGGCGCAGCCACATGCAAGATCTTGAAAATACATGAATCACTTCCCGTTCGCATGCAAGAGTAAATAAATTCATACAAGCACACACTCACATATACAAATATAAATGCTCTTCAATTTTGCATTGCTATCTAAATGTTACATTTATATATGTATGTATTTTGCACTAGAAGTGAAATTCTTTGTTTTCTATAAAAAGCCTTGCTCGTTGTATTTTGTTGTTGTCGTTTTTTTTTAATTCTTGCTGCATGCAGTATGCATTATTTATGCGCTTTTTAATACAGATACAAATACACAACGCACACACATCCAGATACAGCTACACATACGTACTTTTGTCTTCTTCATTAACAATGTTCTTGGTCGCTGTCTGGTCTGCGGCTTTGTTTGCACATTGACACAGGTGAAACTAATTAGGCCACAAAACCCAGCTCATTTCTGTTTTATTTGTTAACCAACAAAGCAAAAAACAACAGTATGAACAGAAAAGCAACAGCAACAACAACAATACAACAATTTAACGAAGAACAGGCTGGTGAACTCATTTTCGCAAACAAGAGAGATCTAGGCGAAAATTAAAAAGGTTGCCAAAAACCAGTAAAAAGTTACAATTGAGAATCAGCTGCCCTGCTGCTTCTTTTTATTTAAACAATGTTTAATTTTTTTAACTTAAGTCGTTGAACTTACAACACAATATAAATGGATGGTATTTTTCAAAAATTCCTCAAAAAAAATAGGAGAAGTAAAACTACATGAATTGACCCAAATTTTTTAGAGCGGGCTAACTGAGCGTATGTGTAATAACATTTTAGTTTCGCTAGTTTTCGCTTTCAAGCGCGCAAATCAGCCTAAAAACAACAACCACGTCAAAAGCAGCAGCAGCAGCAGCAGCTGATGGAAATTTGTGAATCAACTCAACGTTGCGACGTCCGGAAAACGTGCCTATGCAAAATGAGTTTCATTTGCAAAAGCGCGCGTGAAAAATTCATTAAAAAACGGCCGCCGTTCGGCAACTGCCCCCCTTTTTTTTTATTTTTTTTTTATTTTTAATTTAATTTCATCTTTTTAAGAGGGAAAAACTCATCATTGCAACCAGTTTTTCACTCACTTTTTGTAGAAGAAAAAAAAATGTTTCTGAATGTGGCTTATTAAAATTGAGCGAAATTTAATAAGCGCCGTTTTATGCACACAAACGAGCAGCTAGCTGTTATTTTTTGTTGTTGTTGTGTTTTCGCTCAGTGTACGGCATGTGCGGCTACTTGGCCATTTTAAGTTTAGCAACAAAATGGCCGACACTTTTGTTGCGAATTATGAAACTCAAATGGGGTCTTATACAAGAGGCCTCTGCCTCCCGTCTGCAGACACTTGCAAGCGCCGCAAAAAATGCAGCAAAAGTCACGTTTTGTGTTGCTGCAGCGTGTTGCATGTGTGTGTGTGTGTGTGGGTGTGAGTGTGTGTGCGACTGTAGCCAAATGTTAGCCATAAAATGGCATTTGTAAATATGAAAACTGTTTTGTTTTGCATGCAGCGCACAAAATAGCAAATTAAAGAGCATAATTAAGCTGTAAATTAGTCAAGATAATGTGTAGTTGTGTGTGTGAGTTGTTAATAAGATTAAATATGTGAACAAGCCACTCAAAGTCAACTGCAACGCTTTATGGTTAACTAAAACAAACTTAACTGTTAGAGAGATAACACGAGAGAGTCAAGCATTTAAATATCGTAACTGTTATTTAAATTAAAATATTTCTAAAAGCTATCATTGAGAAATATGCAATCATATATTCAATTGAAAATTGCCAAATATATACAGTGAAATATTTATTATATAAAGAAAATTTAAGCTCAACAAAATGTACCCTTGTAATACATATAACAACTTTATTGCTAATAATATCTTAAGTATTATTTAAATTAAAAGCTAAAATATAGATCTAAATTAAAAGATCTCTTTAAAAGTTATCATTAAGAAATATCCAATCATATATTCAACTGAAAACTGCCAATATAAACAGTGAAATGTTTATTTTATAAAGAAAATTTAAGCTCAATAAAAAAGTTACCCTTGCAATACACATAAATACTTTCTTACTAAATTATTTATCTCTGATCACATAATAGAGTTTTTTTGTAAAATGTTATCATTAGGCAATAAATAATGCTAACTTCAAATATATAAATAACACTTAAGCTTACAAGTTTTATTTTTAATAGAGTTTAAAATGAAATAAAATTACTTTTTATATAATTGGCCATTATTTCTATGGCTAAATCAAAATATGTCTGGCATATCTGTTATATCTGTCTGCAGAGTATTCAATGCTCGGCTCTCCGTAAAATGACTTCTTTTTCTGCTTCTGGTTGCTTATTTTGACAGCCACAAATGGTAAAATATTAATTTCAAGCTACGCCACCTTTTTGTCTACATAAACCGTAACAAAATTTACATTTCAATTATGCTTACCAAAATATACAACTTAGAGCTTAGGACAAACAAACGCCCATCCCAGCACTTGACTGGGCTGTAATATATATATATATAAATGTGTGTGTGTGAATCATAGGTGACGCAGCCAGCGTGCTGGATAATATCAGAGCGTTGCAAAATTCTAGAGACGAGTCGAAAGAGCTCTGGAGCCAGCTGAGCCCAGCTGACGTGGGTTGAAATGGTAGGATACAGATACAGATACAGACGACAGTCTGGCTGTTTTAGCATTTTCATAACCTTGTCAGCTTGATATGCGCATAAATTTAAAGCACTGCACATTGTTTATTTAAATGCCACCACCCGCTGCCAGCAGCTGGCAAAAGCCGAATGCCCAAAAACGCCGGATCTCAGCTGTCCTCGTGGCAAAGTTCTGTTCGTCCTTGTTGTTTCCGCTGTTATGCTGTTGCTTCCTTTTTGTCTTGCCACTCGAACTGAACAGGGTTGGTCTGTTTATAGCCATGAAGTAGTAGAGTAGCAGTAGTACATTTATCATCAATGCTGGCAATAAATTCATGTAGGCAAGGGTACTTATGCGAGTGCAAAATACTTCAAATCCCGTTGAAATAATCCTGGCACATATGGCAGCCAGCCATAGTTGTTTAGTCCATTTCTATAAATAAATATAAATTCCTTGGCAAATAAATATTTTAAAGGCCATTGTTGTCCTGATACGCATAATATTAGAGAGGAATTTATACGATTTCTTAAGAGATTTTCACGCCTAATAAAACTTAATGTGGACAATTGAATAATGTCGAAAAGGGTTTAAATCTTGTAAAATAAATTCTTAAACTCAACAAAAATAAGAGAAAATAAGATCAAATAAAATTGTTACATAATCATGGTAATAATCAATATCCACATGAAAGAGAAAGAGTTTCTTGCGTAAGATTTATTTAGCGAATTTATTATTATGTATTTACATACATAATTGCTGTTTTCAATTCATTGGCCATAACTTAATGACCACAATCTTTGACATTACCTAATATATATGTATGTATGTATATGTATCAACAATTGATTTGCTGTTGGTATTTAACTCAGAAAAGCTGTCTCAATTATTTCAGCTGCAAGTTTGCCTAGTTTAGCATTCTTTGCCTTACTGTTCTGGTTGAGTTTTGACCTCAGGAGAGCTCGCAGCATAAATTACAAAGAACTGAAAGTGAATGCCATCTACGACAGCAGCAACGACTCTAAATTTATGCTAAGCAAATGCAAGCGGCCCAGAAGTTGCCGCCAAGGCGTCGCAAACGGCAATAGAAACTCGCACACATTTTCCAAGAACTCACCGACACTGAAGATAAAAGAAACAACAACTACAACAACAACAAAAAACAGAAAACAAGTAATAGTTCACTTGGGTTCGAGAGTATCCGATTAAGTGTTACCCTGTAATTGTAACTCTGAAAAATGCAGTAGCGAACAGATATCTAGCTCAACATTTTGTAAAACAATTTTGAAACTTGGTATTTAAATTTGAGAATATACTAAATATAAAGCATATATATTTTGAAATAGAGCTTGGGAACTGGGAATAATATATATTTAGGTATGATATAAAATATGACATATTTTGGGAAATCTTTATTAAACAAATTAAAGGAATTATTGATAAAAATAAAAAATTAGATATTATATACATATTATAACCTATATACACATGCAGAGGCAAATCGAACGATCTCATTGTGTTATTCAAGTATATATTCACTTCATGTAGACTTTAATAGAAAACTTCAATATACCCTATTACAGTTATTGACTACAGGGTATCGAACTGAAATTGAAAGCAAAAGTCAAAAGTGTAAAGCCTTTCATCATAGCTTCCCGTATAAGTTTGTTACGTGCCCCAATGTATCTCTCAGATACGAGTATTCCGCGAGATCCGTCCGCTTGTCCGTTCTGTCTGGAACGCAGCACGCGCCCAATGATTTTATCAATGTCAAACTGCAGCGTCGCGACGCAGTCGTCATCGCCTTGGTCCATAATACGCGTAATTGCCGCAGGCGGCCACGCAAATTAAGAGCTGCCGACAGGGCGTTAAAAGCACGTAAAGCCCGAGGAGAGCGAAGAGACATTCAATAGATACAGAGCTACGGAGCTGTACTTGCGATTTCACCCAGAGCTGTCCTCAAAAACGTACGCAGGATGCTGATGACAATGATAATGTGTGATAATATAATATGACGATGACGATGACGATGATGATCATCCTCATTATAATGATGATGATGATGTTGTAAAGAAGCGTGACACTTGAGCAAATATTTAACTGTATCTCCAGATTGAGCGTCTCTCGGATGCGTGCAATCCGTTATGTAGTATAGCAAAGGCCTTTTGGGCCAAAGAATTTGCGCAACTTTCTACAGCGCCAGCCACGCGATTTTCACTTTTCATTTATGAGTTATTGTTTTCAGCTGTGTGTGTGTGTGTGTGTGTATTTATTTGTGTTTGTGTGTGACATCATCATCATCATCATCATTGCGCCTGCCAGGGGTCCGGTAGCTGACTTCTGGACTCTGCGGCAGTCAAGTCAAGTGTCAGAAAAGTGAAAACTGCGTGTTTATTGTGGCTGCTGCCGTCGTCGTCGTCGTCGCCGCTGTTGCCGCTTTTGTTTATTTTTCTTTTTTGGCGATCCAATTTCAAGTGGCCGCCTGGCTGTTTATTTATTATTGTGGCCCGCCGCTGCTGCAACTGCAGCTGTTGGCATAACAAAAACCCCAACCAATTGTTAACAACTGGGCGCGTCTCGAGCCGAAACATCAACAGTTACAGCAGCAGCAGCAGCAAAGGCAACGGCAACAGAAAGTTAGCCAAGTAGTTGCAGACGGGCTTAAAAATGAAGTCATTTCATGCTGGCTTTCTATTAACTGCCATAAATTCGCAGCAAGAACATCGCACAGCACATTAAATGTTTGACCTTCATTTAGGCCCTGTTTTATATTTGCTATATAATATAGTTAACTACATCATTACGATAATTTAATTGCATGACGTCACAAAAGTATTTTAATCAAAATGCAATTGGAATTGTATTTTAAGTCAGTCAAATTGTAATTGAATTTAAAGTTGTTTTTGTTTTCTATCATGATGCTACACGTTTGTTAGTTCACAGTTGCCGTAAACGTTGCAATTAGATTAAAAGTAAACATTTTAAACTAGATAACGTTAACCACATTTCACTTCGTAAAAAAGATTACGCTAACAGATTACGTGGCTATTTGATTGCCAGTTAATGCACAGCTTTTAGAGCGAGTCAACTGCATAAAGGCTAAAAAGGATCAAACTTTAGTTTCAGACAAATTTTTAGAAAACTATTTAAAAATTCATAGAATAATCCAGGCGGTAAATTAATGCCAAAAAATTGTATTTGCACCAAATTTACATATTTGTTCGATGGGGTTCTGTGTTTGATAAGCCCTAATTGTATTTGAATGACAGTTTCTCACATGGCGAAAAAGCTATTTTGAAATTTTAAACTAATTAAGAAAAATTTAAAAAAAAATAAAAAAATAATAATAATAGAGTTTGACTAAACTAGACTAAACAGCTAAAAATATCATAAACTCAGCTTTTATATCTTTCTTTACTAAATAAACAAATTAATTGAACAACTAATTGAGCGCTTTTGGTCAGTGGCCAAGCAAAATATTGCAAAATAATTAACTTAATCGAAAACACAAATAAATAAATATAAAACCTCAAAGCTGACTCAAAGAATTTAAAATGCCCGTTTCGCATTCCTTTTTCAAGCATCAGAAAATGTCTCAATTTTGCGCTTGGGAAAGCATCCGAGCCAGCGTCAAATAATAAACACATAAAAGTAAATAAAAATACTAATAAAAAAGAGAAATACCCCCCAAAAAAATTGGCAATAGCAAATAAAATGGAAGTTTTTTTTTTATATTTTTGCCAGAACAGCAATAAAGTCGAAAAGCAGTTTATCAAATTTCACAGCAGTGGGAAGAAACCCTCGAAACCCCAAAATACAACAACAACAGCAACAACAACAACAACGACGAACGTAAGATTTGTTGGGACGTGGACAAACAAAGTTGTACCTCGGGTCTAGGGAGACGACCACTGGCTCGAGTTTTCCCCAGGGGGAGTAGGGATGTAATGGGTCGCATTGACAATAGCGTAATGAAAAAAGCGTTAAGTGTCTTAATTTTTCTTGTGGCTCGAGGCGTTTGTTTTTTTTTTCCTTTCTTCTGCCACTTCTTTTGCTACTTTTTGTTGGTTGTCTTTTTGTACTTAGTGAAAATAAAACGCATGACAGGCAATTTTCACAAAGTTTTCTTTTAAGAACTGTTAACGAGGCGGGAGGTGAGCGGCTGGCGGGCTAGATTGTGACCAGGCTGACCAGTCAGTCAGTCAGCCAGGCCAGGCCAATAAAGCCAAGTCCAATGAGGCGCACAAATGAACAAAGTGGGCGACCGAGTCAACGCTTTGTGGTCTGTTGAATAGCTGACCAATCCGCTTCGGTCCAATGATGTTGACATTTGTGTCAACCAAAAGTTATTTGCCACTCGAATTTCTGTGGCGGCGGCGACCATTTGTGTGGTGACTGCTAAAATATGCCTCATGTGAGATATCCGTAATACATTCCGTGTGTGTGTGTCTGTGTGTGTGTGTGGAATTTATGCAATGCGCTGTGAAACAAGCCAAAATGTGGACAGTGGGGATGCTCTTTTTGCCAAGCCTAATCTGGAAATAAATACAGAACTCGTAGTAAATGTGTTGCTTTTTACACATTGATTAATCAAAACTATCTCAACGCGGTTTTGCTGAAGAACTATTGTATTTAGCAATAAACTTTTATTTCATGTCTGTAAAATGTCGAAATTGATTTTATTTTCAAAAATGCACATATTTTAAATGTAGATTCAATCTAGATGGCAAATCATGGCCAAAATGCTTTCAAACATGAAAATCGGTTTGCTTTTGATAAAGTTATGGGAGTTTGAAATATGGGAGCCAAGGATCTGAGACCTTTACATGTCAAATTTTTTTTCAATTTTGGCATGATTTCTGAACAAAAATTTTACCTCCGCAAAATATGCATCAATGTTGTTTTTTATACTAATTATGCTGACACAATCGATGAAAAATATAAATTCGCAGTTTTTAAGCTAGAAAAAATTTGTTTTCGAAAATAAGTAAGATATGCAAAAAACGTAGATGCAGATTTAATCTAGAGAACAAATCATGGTCAAAATGCTCTCAGACATGAAAATCTGCTTAGTTTTGACAAAGTTATAAAGCTTTGAAGTATGGGAGATTTGGACCCAAGAGCTTTACATGTCAAAATTGTTGTCAAATTTTGCATAATTTTTGACAAAAAATTTTACCCTCTCTAAATCACTTTTAATGTTATTTATTCTCATTATGCTAATGATGATACCATCGATTAAAAATAAAAATTCGCAATTCTAAATTTTGAAAAACAAATTTTTTCGAAAATGATTTTTTTTTTCAAAAAATTTTGAAAATTGTTATTTTCAAAAGTTCCCATAATTTAAATGCTGTATCAATCTAGAAGACAAATCATGATCAAGATGCCCTTAAACATGAAAATCAGTTCAATGTTGAAAAATTTGTGGAGGTTTGAAATTTAAAATCCGTTTTAAAAATGTTTGCCTATTTAGATTTACACGAACATATATTCCAAATTTGGAAGGCTCTAGCCTTAATACGAACAGACAATTACATTTGACTGATAAATTGAAAAGGAGATGTGAATCTGTGCCCCAAAAACTTTATAACCAAATGCTGCAATTAACGCATTTCATTTGCAAAATGGTTCATAAACAAGTTTCGTCCCCCGTCCGCTCCCAATGCCACTCCCCTTACGCACTTAACATTACATAACAGAGGCTGGTGCTGCTGCATCTTCAGCTGCTGCTGTTGCTGCATCTAATTATGCGAATTCATTTAAGCGCTTAGTTTTTTTTACACAAATTAGGTCAGATTTAACATATTCATTAGAAGACGACAGCAAAGGGGGGGAAACAGGGAACAGGGGCGGACTGTGAATATGGTGCCAAGGGGCCGCAGTATTTTTGCAGTGCAAGCCAAAGGAAGCTGCAGCAACAGCAGCTGAACTCTGGCAGCAACTTGTGAAGCGCTTTTAATGGTGATTACAAGTGCCGCACACATACGCACACACACACACACACACACACACATGCACATTCACATGCTCACGCACACACACACATATACAATGGCAAAAATTATTAGAAAATTGCATTCGACGACGACGACGGCCTCGTTTCGACTGCTTCGCAGTTGCCCTCGCCACGATAAGCACTGAAAAAAAACACAAGTAAAAGTGCTCTATTAAAGCGTGCATGGCCAGGAGATACCCTGTAAAAAGTGAAATACACTAACAAAATGTAAGAATTTTATTGAAACGGGCAAGGTTTGGAAAAACTCAAAATGGAAAATTATGGTTTATGTTGATAGATACTGATTAACAATATAAATGTATAGATGTTTTAGATGTATGAATATAGACAGATGAAAGGGTATCTTGCACCCTGTTTGCTGCCTCAAAAAGAAAAAAAATGAGATGTATTTGTCAGAGATTTCGACTTTAATTTGCTCAACGTTAAGATACCCTTCGTTGAGCATTTGCAACGAGTGCAGAGTATTAGAACCGAGGCAATGGATGGCCCGGCCCGGCTCGGTTCGAGTAAAGTGGTGCCAGGGCGGGCAATGGCAATCGCTGGGCGGACGGACAGCAAAGCGCAGCAGGCGAAGCAATTTGAAAGAATTTCAAATTCTGATAACGGCAAGCGAAGGCGTCAAATGTCTCAATAGACAAACTGACACTCGAGCACGCAACCGACGACGACAAAAAATATGTCTAAACGCATGAATGTACATATGTATGTATGTGCTTATGTAAAAATATGTATGCTTAGTGGTTATGTACATATGTATGTATGTACATTCAATGAAGTATCGAGTTGTTGTTGCTGCTGCTGCTTTTCTATGATGAGCACTTCAATTACAAAAGCACGCAAGCGTCGGCGATGCCATCGTTTAATGGAATTAGTACAATGACAATTGGCCAAAGCCCAAAGACCGTCCCAGCAATAGAAATAAATTGAATAAATGCGCTGCACAGCAGTAGCAGCAGCAGCAGCAGCAGCACTAAAGATGAAAAAGATGAATACAAAGAGAAGAAGAAGATGAAGATGTGAAAAATGAGGTCGGCGCTCCACTGATAATTTTGGACAGATAGCATGAAACACGCAGCTGAGACAACTGGAGATCATCAGCAGGAACAGTAGCCACAGCAGCAGCAGCAGCAGCAGCAGCAGCTAGAGGCAGATAGAGGCACAGCCATAGTCAGAATCAGAGTCACAATGTTGCCAGTGCCATTCCCATGTTTCAGTTAACAGAAACCGAAACAGAAACAGAAACAACAAAGAGCCGTGTCGATGACAATTAGCGATTGGGCACCGCACGGGTTGACCCAAGCCTCCTCGTTTGACTGGGTGGACACACCTTCGACTATTGACGACAAGCTGTTTTGGTAGCGATGGCAAAATATGTAGAGCATGCAGCGTTGCCATAAATTAAATTTAACACCAGATCGGCTGGCAACGATAGCGCAGTAAGCTCGACAGCGGCAGCAGCAGCAGCAGCAGCAGCGCTTCCCTCGCCATGGCGACACATTTCTAATGGCAAGTGAAGCTCACACAAAACAACAATCAACAATGCGAAGCTACACGCTTCACTGCATCCATCTACCCAGAGTACCTACCCAGGCATATGTACATATATCTATCTATCTATCTATACAGCTATCTCTCTGCTTAGCTACCCAATTCTCGATACCCAATAATCCAAAGCTGGCAGCTTTAATTAAATGTTGCTCGGAACAAGAGATGAGAACATTGAAAGCTAATTTCGCAATCTGTACTGCAGACAATAATTCATTTGTACATTTTCGCAAGGTGAAATAACGCAATTAAGTGCAACGGTTAATATATAATATAAGGTATTTATATATTGTCGGGCCACGATTTTTGATTTTTTGTTATAAATTTCACATTATTATGAAAATAATCTAATCTGGTATATCAACCAAAAATAATATATTTAATATACTCAATATATATTTATAATATTCAAAGCGTTCTTACAGTTTTTACAGCTCAATCAATTATTTTCTTCCAAAAAAAAAGAACTACATATACCATTATTACACAATCTAAATATTTTCAAGTTCCTATCCAACTTATTTTTTTATATTTTTAAAACACTTTAGATTCGTCTATCAAATACAGATACGGCGCCCAGTGGAAAACCTTGTGTAAAAGCTATTACCGACGTTAGACAAAGACAGTAGTCTGTCGGGGAAGTAGTTAGGCGTTCTGTCAGTCAGTCATTCTGTCAGGCAATCATTCAGTCAGTCAGCCACCGATTGGCGTTGTCATTCGTCCAAGGAAAGTCCATCAAAAGTGCCCCCCAATCAACGTATCGTTTTGCGCTAAACGCGTTAAAAATAACAAATAAAATGAAGTGAAAATGAACAACAATAAAAACCGAGACTCAAATGCACTTACAAAGCTTTTAACAATAAAAAAAATTGGTAAAATTTCAAAAGTTGACTTATGATATTAAAAGTTAAGAATATCAAAACGTCTGCCACATGACTTGGTCCTGAATTAAATGAGGGCTGGAAATTGTATCCATATCTTATCTAATATCTTTTATATTGTCGCTTCGCCTTGACCTATGCCATCCATTCGCACATGGTGATAAAGACCGCTGGCGCCAGCATAGAGTATTTCAGTGTTTGCCTAGTTGAATATATGTATATATGTATATATATAAAATCCCTGCCTCTGACTCCGTCATAGATAGCATCGTAATGTATCGCTTTGCGCTTTGAATGACGCGTATCATTGGCAATTAAATTAAACATATACACAGTCATTTATACAAACAAACACACACACACACACAACGCTGAGATACATTTTACAATGTCAAGCGCTGCGCACTACATAAGTATCTACAACTACTGTGCGTATCTTTAAGTGTGCACTCGCTCGTTTGTGTCTGCATCTGTATAAATGTGAGTGTGTGGAAGTCGTCGGGTGATTTTTCGCCACTGACATTTTAATTGCTGTTATGTTTTATTGATATTCAAAAACCTACAATTGCTAATTGTTTTATTGTTAATTTTCAAATGCTACTATTTATTTACTTGCCTTCTGAGTGGCAGCTTAATAACCAATTTTTAAATACTATCACACAATTAGCGCGATTATAGGCACTTCATTAGTGTACACAACGAGATACAAATATGTATGTAAAAATCTTTGATTTTTGTGTGATTATTAAAAAGCTTATTAATATTGTAAATCTCTCTGTAAATCAGAAAACCAGAGCGATAAATAAATTACAATCAAAATAGATTTTTGTAATTTTAGTGGAATGCATATAAACAAACATTTTATTATAGCAATAAAAACTTTGGCTTTTAAATTGCTGTTGATTAAATGTGTGTTGTGTTGTATATTTCAAAAATTTCCATTTAAATCATAACTAATTTAATTCTTTAAGCTGGACAGTTGTACTAAAACTAATCTGATGCATTTAATTTAAGGCATAATATAACAATTGAAATCTGAAATTACCTAAATCTCAAGTTTGTAAGCAAGCGCTACATTTTAAATTAAAATTAACTAATTAATTATGCTATTGAACCAAATTAAATATTTAGGCATATTGGACACCTATATTATATTTAGACCAGCATTTAATATCTGCAATAAATTTTGTAAAATGTTATCTCTCATTCCATTGTAATTGACTGCTTTCGTTTATGAGTTAGTTAAACATTTTAAATGACAAAAATCTCAATTACGTCGTTTTATTGAATTAAAATTGACTCGCTGCTGCTGCTGCTGGTGGTGGTAAACACTTGAACTGTCAACGCCAACTACCAACTGACGGACTGATGAACTGACGGACTGACATCAGTTGCGACTATTTTTCTTGGGGCGCTCCACTTTGGACAGTTGCCGCCGTTCTTATTGCTGCTGTTGCTGTTGTTGTTGTTGTTGTTGCTGTCGCTGCCGGAACGTGCACAACAACTTAAAAAAAAGCATGAAATAAAATGGACGTCATCAGCTCAATGGTTATGGCATTTCCGCACCTGACGTCCCCAATGGCCGCCAGCGCCAACAGCAGCAGCGACCAACAGCAGCAGCAACGACGAGCAGCAGCAGCAGCAACCAGCAGCAGCAGTAGCAACAACAAAATGGCCTGTCCAACTGTCTGTCGGTCCGTTCGGCTCTTCTTCGTCTGAAGTGCGTGCTTGAGTTTGGTTTTCTTTTTTTTTTGTGCCTTTGCTTTAGCATTCTCATACTGCTTCTGCTGCTTCTTTGCGCTGCCTTACTTGTCTTCTTCTTTGGCTTCTTTGGCTGACGATTTGCTTTGGTCTCTTGCATTCTGCGTTACGTTCTTTCGTTTGTGCTTGTGCAATACACACGCACACACACACACACACACACACGCACACAAATATACACATACAAACGTAATTTCTATGACACTTGTCCATGCCGCCACTTGTCTTCCACTTTATGTGGTCGACGCTGTTGCCGCTGCCACGCCGCAAGCGCCGCCCTCATTGACTGGTAACTAACCAAACACCTCAGCCACCCCTTCCGCCACGCCCCCTCATCAAACGAACACCCCGAAAAAAGACAAACAGCTTGAAACGTTTTTATCAGCAAACCGAAGCTTTTACACTCTTGCGGCAATCATATAAAAATAATATTAATTTTTCCATATTCTAAGAACTATAAAGTTCACAATATTTGAGTTAAAAATAAAATTTATGCGGGCTTAATTAAAATTTTTAGTATGTTGGAAATAATATCAATACATTCGTTAATGAGTAAAAATACGAAACAAAGGTGAAAAACTGCATGCAATTTTTTAGTTACCTGCTAATATTCTCATTAATTCCTTTTCACTTTCATTTTATTTTGCATATAAATAATTTTTCCACACACATTACAAACTGCATGACTATTCGGAATGGATCTGTGAATTTATAGCGTATTCAATATATGTATATATAGAGACAGACACTTCAATTGATTATTGTTCACTGTTGGTTTTTGTTGCTGCTGGTTGGGTTTGCTTTTGTGCAAATGATTTACATTTTGTGCTTCACATAGTTGTTCTTGCCCTGCCGTCGCTCTCCCCCTTCGCGTTTCTTCTGCTTTTGCTTCTTGTAGTTGTGACTTTGGTTCTCGCCAAACCTGAGCGCAGCTTGTCTTTTGTTGTCATTTGCACTTTTGATTTCATTTGAAGTTTTAGTCCCGCCGTTCGTTTTCGCTCTTGCTTTTAGGCGTTGCTTTGTTGTACCCATTGTTGTTCTTGTGTTGTTGTGGCTCATTTGTTGTTTTCTTCACTTTTGTTTGACTTGTCGCTGCCGTGCATTCTGCGAGCTACTCATTTATTCTGTCAAAAAAAAAAATAAAAATAAAGAAGAATATAAAAGGAGAAGAGATGAGAAGGTAGCATTAGTTATTGCTAATCATCTGGGGTTGGAGCGGGGGCGGGGGATATGTGTGCTTGGCCTTTTGTGTGCGGGGCAAATACAATTCTCAGCCCACACAAAGACGATGTTATTGCTGCTGACAACGATGATGAAGATAATGCTGATGATGATGACGATGATCATCCAGCCATAATTGTTGGCGACTCTCTACATCTCTCTCTCTCTCTCTCTCTCTCTCTCTCTCTCTCTCTTCTATCTATCTAGTTCTATGACTATTCAAAGCACGTCAAAACCACACAGCGCACACAGATTAATTACGGCTACAGCTTTGGGTCTGGACTTGGATCTGCCGTGGAGGTCGCCATCCAAGTCGCCATGAAGTGCATTTCATTTATTTTATAAATTATCGCCACGAATTGTTCATGTGAAACGGCAGCAACTTTGGCGAGCTTTTCCAGCGGGGGCTGTTGTCCAGGCCTAGACCTGACAATAACAACATGCATGAGACAATATGACTCTTCACACTGCAGCATATGGTTGGGCGGGGGTTGGGGGGTGGGCGGTGGCTAGTCAGCACCAAGCCGCCCACATTTAAGTCCGCCATCTTTTTGCTTCCGCCGTTTGCCTCGTGCATCTTAATTACTTTTGTTTTTCTCCCTCTGACTGTCTCTCTTCACCGCACTCTCTCTCTCTCTCTCTCTCTTTCTGTGTGTGTGTGCTGAAAATTTCCACAGCCCAACGAAATTCAATGAAAAATACTTATTCAAATAACAGCAGCAGCAGCAACTACTGAGGCAGCAAAGAAGGCTGTAAACGAGCTAACACAAGCAGCAGATACAACAGCAATCTCACAGATACATTTGTGTTGGTTTTTGTCGAACGCTTCGCTGGCTGCTTTGCACTTGAGATTCTTATCGTTGCTGGCCCAAGTTGATTTTGATCTTTACAATGCATTATGCAAACAGAGAATGCGATAGACGAAACAGAGAATAACACTGAGAACGAGAATCAGAGTAAGAGGGCGAGAGAGACACAGAGAGAGAGAGAGAGAGTGAGCAGACAATATGACAAATGATTTTTTCTCTTTTGCGAATATAGTTGCGATAGCATTTAACTTTCATAGTCTGGCAATTTG
This sequence comes from Drosophila nigromelanica, assembly GCA_004149465.1. Classification (NCBI taxonomy): domain Eukaryota; kingdom Metazoa; phylum Arthropoda; class Insecta; order Diptera; family Drosophilidae; genus Drosophila; species Drosophila nigromelanica. The sequence goes on from SCDS01000512.1 coordinate 61,371, forward strand.
TTGTGTGTGCGTTGTTTGATCATTGTTTTTCAAGAACAATTCTGTTTGAGTTGGAGAAGAAAAAAAATCTCACACACACACACGCACAACCGCAATTGAGATTTGGCCACATAAATCGTACGCCAGAAGAAGTCCAACTTGGGAGTCTGAAGTGCACAGTGCTTAAGTCTCATTAGAGATACTTTAGTGTCAAGTCTCTGCGTTCGACTCCACAGTCCGCGTCCGCGTCCGAGTTCGAGTCCGACTCCGAGTTCGAGTCCGAGTTCGAGTCCGAGTCGGAATGGTGGCCTGACCTCGCTTTGACTTGGCTTTATAAAAGACGCAGATTAGTAATGCCCTCAAGAGTCCACATCTAAATGTGTGTACATACACATGTAAGTGTGTGTGTGTGTGTGACTGTAATGTGTGTGTAAGTAGCAGCACAAAAGTGTCAGCTTTGAGATTTAAGAAAGCAGCTCAGCAAGAAAAAAAGCCAGCGTTAAATTAGTGGCAATTGTGCGCGACATGAAGTAGCCCAGCAGCCACGACAGAGAGTGTTTCCACACACACACAGACACACACACACACACGAACACACACACACTATCTCTGTCACAGTACATACTCGTTACTATTTATTTAGTTGGGCTACGAATACATGTGTAAGTACGGGTAAGCGGGCAGGAATTGTGTAAGTCCAACGTCAAGTGGCCGCCATTGTAAATGGCCAGCGATTTGTGTGGTGTGGCCAAAAGGAAGTTGCACCATTCAGAGGTGAACATGTGGCAGACATTAGGCAGCTCACTCGCTAACTAGCTGCCACAACACTACACACAATAAGATTGTTGGCACTTTTGGATCAATAGCGACAAAGGACGTTTAAACGTACTGAATAAAAGTCATTTTGCCTGTTCATTTTGTCACGAATGAATGAATGAATAGTATACTATATATTTCTAGTCAGCTTATACTAGTTATCTAGATACAGATACAGTTTATTTGTTCCCTTATGCAACTGGTTTCTTGTTCAAAATGTTTTCACATTAAAACTGAGAAGTGGTCAGAATTTTCATTATAGACTGGATGAGGCCTGCTCGGCTTAATAGCTTAACTAACTTTTTTATATATTTTTTTTAATTTTTTTTATTTTATTAAGTGTAGAACCTATACAATCATAGCTCAACTTACTGTCGTAAAAACTTTAAGTTGTTTCAGATATCCATATCAAATTTGAATAATATCAGCCCATTATATACATATCACTTTTTTACATTTTTTTTTATTTGCCAAACCAATTTTTTTAACATAAACATCGCTTGAGTAGCAACAATCGGTCAATCATTTGTGACTGAAATTAAATGCTTCTATCTTGCATAGTCAGCTGTCTGCGCGGATATTACATATTTGGCATGCCGCAGATAACTTTTAGTTCTCATTCAACTTGAGTATGCTGAATATTCTGCATACCAATTAGGCATGTCGGCAAATACTCTTATATCGAGTATATTAGCTAACAATCTCGTACTAGATGTGTGGGCCGTGTGCTCTGTTATCAGCTGATGATAGACAAGGTACGACTTTGTGGCTCGTGTACAAGCGGAATTTATGGCTGCCCTTTTCTTATGGACCTGCGGCCTGTGCAAGAGTGCCAAATGGTTTTTATCTACATTTTCGTTTTATGCCCGTTCACGAAGTGAAGAGTATATTGGGTTTGCGTCCGTCTGTCCGCAAGAACATCGCTTTTGTAGTTAGATACTTAATATATAAGATGCCGCGTCAGAAAAATATGTATTATTAACACATTAAGATTGGAAAAAAATTTTGATATGACGGACCCATAGCTCTCATAACTTTGTCAAAACTAAACCGATTTTCAAGTTTGATGGCAATTTTGTCATGATTTATCCTAAATATTGACTCTAAATTGAAAATTTGTGCATTTTTGAAAATACAATTTTTCGACATTTTCTTGAAAAAATAATCATGTGGTCCCCCCTTACACATTTTCAAAATTATTTTTTAGAATTTTGAATTTATATTTTTAATCGATTGTAATTGTCATAATTAGTATAAAAAACAACATTTAAAGGGATTTTGAGTGGGTCAAATTTTTTGTCAAAAATATGCAAAATTTTATAAGAATTTTGACATGTAAAGGTCTCGGATACATGGCTCCCATTATTAAACTCCCATAACTTTGTTGAAAGTAACCCGATTTTCATGTGTGAAGGCATTTTGATCATGATTTGCTATCTGATTGAATCTAAATTTAAAATATGTGCTGATTACAACTAAAACCCGGCGCTAGTTTTAAGTTATTGAAACGTATTGTTCATAAGGCATCGACGCCTTGCAAAACAACAAAATATAAAATTTAAAAAAAAAAAAAATGTGTGCTTTTTTGAAAATAAAATTTTTCGATCTTTTTTGAAAAAATCATCATCCCTCCTTACTCATATTCGAAAAAAAAAAAAAATTCCAAAATTATAATTCCAAATTTATATTTTTAATCGATTTTGATTGGCATCGAAACTGATTTTGAGGGTTTTAAATTTTTGGTCAAAAACATGCTAAATTGACAGCAATATACACATGTAAACCTCTCAGATCCCCAGCTTCCATATTCTAAACTCCCATAACTTTGTTAAAAGTAACCTGATCTTCATGTTTTAGGGCATTTTTGTTACGAATTTAGTATTGCATGACAATATATAAAATATTTTTTTTTATTTATTGATAACAAAAAAGATCATGTCCTCTTTTTTAAACAAATTTGTTCTTTCACTGTGAACGGGTATTGCGCGGTCGGTTGCTCCCGACAGCAACGTTGTTCTTGTTATTTTCTTTTTTTATGTTCTTGGTTTTTGTGGCTTGATAAGTCGTTAGTCTGGTCCCGTTTCTTATCGCATAACAGCCTCACAGATACACAATGCAAATATTGTATCAAAAATTGTAGCGCCTTCGCTAAGGCCAAACAGTGTGCAGTTCTAATAGACGATATTTTTTATGAATCTGTCTAAAACTGTTTAAGTGTAGAAGGCAGGGTGTGTGTGTGTTTTCTGTGTGTGTAGGTTAAAGAATTCTTTTTTGCATGCTCGCCCGTTTGCTCGGTTTGCATACAGCACCGTCTGCTGACCCAAAAAGCCAAAGCAGACAAATTAAACAAACGTTGGACCGACATGAAACGAGTCAAAAAGCCAGCCAGCGCCTTGAAGTGCTCCAATCCGCAGCCCCCACCGCCCACAGCATCTGCCTCGTCCTCAACTTCTATTTCTGTGGCCAGCCACTGCCGTCATCGTCATCATCATCATCATCATCATCAGCGGCGTCGCCTTCTTCGCTTTTCTGCATGAATTTCTGTAAATCTTGAGCGGCAAACAGCGGCCAGTTGCCAGTTTGCCAGTTGCGTCTGATTGCGCATTTGCTGCCTGTTGCCTATTTCATGTAATTTGTGCCACAACAGAATCGCTTCTTCTTTTTTTTTTTGTATGGCTGAAAGCAGGCCAACTAATAAAGTTGATGCACTCTCACAATGCATTCACAATTGCATGAGTTTATCATTTGCGATGACAAGAACAGAAATTCACATGATATCAGATGATTTTACTTAGCAAAAACAAGTCGAACTAAGTGGCTATTAGATTAAAAACATATGATTTTATTAGATGCAAAAAATCTATTAGCTAAAATTTTCTTTATGATTTTCTATTATTTATTTGGGCAGTTTAAGTTTGCTGCATTAGATTATGTATAGATTTTCCTACATCAAATTACATTTTTTAGATAATTAATATAATAAAAGCTTTAGTCTTTATAGTCTCCGATATAAACAAGTCTTAGAACTTTTTTTAAATTTTTTTCTTTTTTAATGATATAATGCATAGGGCCAAGATGGTTTAGGAGAAGTATTAGTCGAAAAATTTTACTTTTGTTATTAAATTAACTCAGCTCGGTGTCCTAATCAAAATAAAAAAATATATATGTATATATACATATACATATATATGTATATATATGTATATATATCTTTGCACAAAACCACTTAACCCTTTTTATCCCTTTTTTAATAGCTTCAGGTTATAACAACATTCTGAAATTTCTGGAATTTCATATAATATACATATATACAAAAAAAGTGTTTCAAAATAAAAAAATTATTTTGAAAAAGAAACTAATTTGTATTGAGAGAAAAGCATTCAGTTTAAACAAATTCGTAAAAAATTTTGTATTACATAAAAATAACCACTTTTTACAGAAAATTAAATTCGACCAAAGTCGAGGTAAACTTAAATTTTTGTGTATTATAGTGCGTAGATTAAGTGGATAGTGGGTATGGTAAGAAGAGGAAAATAGTTTTATTTAGAATTTAAAGCAGAATGCACTTAAAAGCCAGTACGCATAGTTCAAAAAAGCTTGCTTTTAATACAGCTGGTTAAATGTATATTGACGGAAATAAGCACCTTTCAATTAAAATGTCCTTTGAGCCTTTGTTATTTTTTTTTTCATACCAATATGTGCTGATTAAATTTTATACATTTTATTTTAAATGCTATGATTAAAGTAAAGAAGAACGTGCATTTAATTAAATATATTTTTTTAAAGTGCAGGCCGTACTCGAAAGCCGTAAATGAAACAACATGTTGCACGGGCAGCAGCCTTAACCACGTCGTCACTTTCAGGCCTGCCACCCGCAAATAAAAGCATTAAATACTTTGTTAGTGGCTTCATTCCCCATGCCACACACACACACACACACACACAGCTTGCCACAGCAACGTGCAACGTGCTGGCCGTTCGTTCATTCACTCATTAAGCGCCCGCCAACGCAGCTGACGCCGCATGGGGCGTGGGGTGGGCTCAGAATGAAGTGGCAGCTGTCTGGACACTTTGTGGCAGCAACATAATTTTTATTACATGGTCTATGGCTTTTATTATTTTTGGCCCAAAATTAATTTCGTATTTAGCAAGTCACATAAAATCGGAACTCAGAATTTAGTTTTATATTCTAGCTGCATTGCACGGGTGCGGGGTGGTGAATACAATTAACATTCACTGTGGTGCGTTCGAAAAAAAGGTCTCGTTGTGTACTTCACCTTGTGACTTCAACAGACTAACTATCTAGCATAGCACATATATCATTAATGTTGCGGAACAAATGAACTTTGCAGCGCATAAAAATCGACAGAGTCACCGCTGATCAAATCACCCTCCCTCCCCATCCCCCCCCCCCCCTGCCTGCTCACAAACTCGAGCAAGTTGGCACTTCTTCAAAGCGTCAAAGCGTCTGTCAAATTAACCTTGAAATGCGAATAACATTTTATCGAAGACTCGCGACGCATTTTAATTGAATTTAATTAAATTTTTACTACGCCCGATACTTTGAATATGGGAAAGCGACGACGACGACGACGCCGAAGTTGACAATGAAGCCAGCGACGCATGCGCGCAGACTAATTGCTAAAAAGTGCCAACAACAACAACAACAACACCAGCAACAAATCTCACAATGGGAAACTGGGCAACTGGTGGAGTCAACAAGTGGTGGGCGGTAAGTATTAATTGTCGGACTTGAACCATGAAACAATGGATTTGCAGTCGTGTCCAATTAAATAAGTACTTTGATGGTCACAAGCGGACAAAATTAAGAATATTTAAATACCAAAAGATTATTATTAAACGAACGACAATTGGCAAAAGCTGCATTTAACAAAAAAATATTCATAATTTTTCAACATTTTTTCATTATCTTTGCAATACGTATTGCTAAAAAGTAAGAATGGTCTAGTCGAGTATGGTGAACTTGGGGATACCCTGTAGATAACGCAGAAAAATATGTTCCTTAATATGGTCCGATCTTTGTTCAAGGCATATAGAAATATTTTTCATAAATATATTAAAATATATATGTATGCATAAATCGATAATTTTTTTTTGTTTTAATTATCGATCAAATGAAATAATTTTGGTATTAAATTAAGTGTTTCTAGCTCATAAATGGAATGAAATCAATAGGCTTCTACAATTGGACGCCCTGATCAACACTTTATATATAAGGAAAGCAAAAATATATATTGAATATTTAATTTTTTTCATTTGCTTTCTATATATGCATAAACCTTATATTGAGGAATAAATATATATTTAATAAAAGGGTATACAAATGAATTAAATTTTCCACTTTTAATTTAAAAGTTCTTAAAACTTATAATCATAAAACCTTTTGCAATGGAAAAGTTCGGAACATCTTGCAACTTCCATTCCAGTTTCTAAGATAAACAAGCGTTCTGTATATTCAAAGAGTCTTCAGATACTTTCAGACAGTTGCAACCATAATTACCAAATAGCGGTAGTTTGTCATTGTATTGTGTGCTTTGATTGGCAACCATTTGCTTAATAACTTCCTTAATCGCTCTAAGCTGCTTCGCTAAGCAAACGGACAATTAGCCTAATATTGCTATCAATAGCAGACTCCGCATCCCCGCACACCCCGCCCCGCCCCGCCCCCACAATCGTGCATTCGAACTGACAATCACAGTTTGATTTATGGTGCACCCGAAACTGCACCCGAGTCAATATTTTGTGTCCACTGCAGAGTGCTTATTCAATTTCAATGTGTGCTGGAGAGCAGACAGCGACGATACCTCTCTCAGAGGAAGGGAGAAAGAGGCGAGGAATGCACACACACACACATACACATAAACAGTTGACCTTTGTGGCCGATGCAAACAGCTCCGAATCCGATAGTGGGGCGACGAACGGCAGTCATGTGAAAGACAAACCAAATCGAAATGAATTAAGTTATGACTATTGACATTTAATGCACACATTGGATCGGGCTTAGAATCACATTTGGAATTGGAATCGGAATCGATGTGGAGACAGATGAGAGTTGTCAGCCCAGCCAGAAAGGGCTGGGTTGCAGCAGGAGTGCAAGAGTGTATTAAATATGAGCAAAACCGACACCTTGCACTCCCTTGTCTGTAAGCGTATGTGAGCTGTTCCTATCTGTAGGTAATTGTATTCGTTTTCGTATTTGTTTACCTCTCCCCCTTTGATTTTCCACACCAGACAGCTGCTGCTGCTGCTGTAATCCAAGTCTCCGACAGCATTTTTCATGCATTTCAAACCATGCTTGTGCTTGGATACGTATTTGTATGTGTACATGTATGTGTGCTTGCGCCGAATAACAGCTACAACTGACATAAGAAACCCTAGCACGAGGCTTGTTTGATTTTTTTTAAATATATATTTTTGTTTTTTAACAACCTCAGGCTTTTATGGCGCGTGGATGGTGCGGGGTCTCTATATAATAGAAAATATAAATATGAAATTTCTCCTTCTTTTGTATTAAAAATAAAAATGCCAATCTGACATCTAAAGTCAAAGTCACAATTCAATATGCATGTTTCATGTTTTGTTAACTTGGTCTAATTTAAGATCACACAATAGTTAAATCCCTTTAGCTTATATTTTAAGTTAAGTTTGAAAAATATAAAAAATTATACAAATTGATTAATTTTAAACATTCAGAATTCTTTAAAGCTTACATCTTTTTTGTCAGTTTAAAAATTTCAAATCGTGTATGTTTTCCAACACTATGTTATTTTATTTTATGCTATTTTTATTAAGTATTAATTTATTTATTAGTTAGATTAAAAAATCGTATTAATCTAAGAGAAAAGTGCTTTAAAATAAATATAAGCCAAATGTTAAATATGAGTATTATTTTAAGCTTACATCTTTTTTTATTTTTTTATAGTGTATATTTAAATTTAAAATTTAAATTTAAAATCGTGTACATTTGCCAATATTATGTTATTTTATGTTATACTATTTTTATTAAGTATCAATTTATTTATTAGTAAGGTTAAAAGTAGTATCAATACATATTTTTAAATTTTTTATCGTGTACAATTAATATTACAATTTAAATTTAAAATCGTGTATATTTTCCAATATTATATTATTTTATTTTATGCTCTTTTTATTAAGTTTCAACTTATTTATTAGTTTACATCTTTTTAAATTTTTTATCGTGTACAGTTAAATTTAACATTTAAAAATAAAAATAAAGACTAGCCCAATGTTAAATGTGAGTATTATTTTAAGCTTACATCATTTTAAAACTTTTATCATCTATATTTAAATTAAAATTTAAATTTTAAATCGTGTAAATTTTTCAATATTAAGTTATTATATTTTATATTATTTTTATTATGTATCAATTTATTTATTAGTTAGCTTAAAAATCGTATCAATCTAAAAAGAGTGCTTTAAATAAATATTAGCCCAATGTTAAACGTGCTGCCAAAGTCAGAAACTCCCACGCGACGCACAAGAAGCTCGTCAGAAATGTGCACCACATGGTTTTAGATGCTCCCGCATTTAACGGTAACTAACTGAAGCATGTAATATTTAAACGGGCGCCAATCTTTGGGGAGCTGCAGCGGTCCAAATGAAAAGTCGAGGCCAAACTGGGGCCAAAGGGACCGCAGGGGCGCAGCTTAGCAATAAAAACGAGACCATCACCGAAAATGGAATACCGCAGGTGACTGACGCATGCCACACACACTTACACACACACACAAACACACATACGAACACGCATAGTTTTTTGCAGCCATAATTTACATATTTTTTGCCTGTCGACCTGAAAAGTAGCCTGCAAAAAACGTTGAAGATAAAAATGAACAACAAAAAGCAAACAGAACTTTTTGCTTTTTTATTTATTTTATTTCATTTTTTTTTGTTTTGCTTTGGGATGCACCTTTTTTTTAGGGAGGGGGTTTGTTGAAATTGAAAACGGCGTTGATTATAATGTCAATACTCGTAAAAAAAAAGTTCGCGAGACACACACACACATACACACAGCAAAATATCTGCCTTATAGAGCTGGGTCGCACTGCTCTTGGGTGCGGTCAAAATTGGGCTTCATTTTTTTGTTTTGCCCTCTTGCTGGTATTTAGCTTTTTATGTTTTTTTTTGTTTTCTTTTTGGGGGTTCTCTTGTCGAGATACAGATACAAATGCAAAGCAAATGTATGTTTCATGTTATTCATTGGCACTTTCATGGACATTACTAATGTTTTTGCTGCGTTGCTTGTTGTTGTACTGTGCCCTAACAAAGGGTATAATGATTTGGAGAACGCTGATAAAGAAAATGCAAAATAATAAGGTTTTGGGTCTCAACGAAGGGTTTCCTCGTGAATAAATATATATGTTAATATAAATATTTTTGTATTTTATGAATTACAATTTTGAACATTTTGTGCTTTAAAACTTGACTGCGCATATTGATAACTTAGTTTTAAATTTTATGTGACATAAAAAAAAATATTTCATATTTTTCCAGCATGTATACTTTTTTTAAACTATAAAATTAAACGTTCAATATATGTGCAAGAATTGTTAATAGAAAAAAATTGTATTAATTTTTGAATTTAATATTGAGTTGATTTTGGCTGAACATTTATTAATAACAAGTATTGTTTGACATAAAAATATAAAATATGTCAGAAAAAATTAACAATCAATTTAAAATATAAATAAATGTACTCTAGAAAATTCCTACTCTGTATTGAATTTCACTAACATTTTTAAACCTTAGCGAGTGTATCAAATCTTCGTCATTTCGAATAGTCGCTATTAACTACTACCTGTTGGTTGCTGTTTTCGTTGTTGTTGTCGTTGTTGTTGTTGATATTATTGTCGTTGTCCTGCGGGTGTCTGTCTGTTTACCTGCTCTTGTGTGCTCTGGCAAGAACCAAAGTCAAAAACTTAATGCGCTTTGGCATGCTTTTAGGCAATAATTCATGGATTAACGCCATTTGGCTTAAGCTGATTTCTTGGCCGCTTTTAGCGCATTTGATTTTGAAGGAACCTCACCTTTTGGGTGCCGAGCATCTTTTTTCTTATTTTTGGCATTCCTTGGACGTGACTAATCAACTTAGGTTCACTCCCTCGGACTCTCTATCACCCGGTCTAATGATCTCTCGGCCGCGATTTGTATGGCGATTTGTTGGCCACAACAAATTGCATTCTGAGGCGCCCATAAATAACATTTGTAGCCGGTTTGCAGGCGTCGTCTCCTCCTGGTGTCCTTGTACCTGACATTGTCCCGGCAGCACGTGCTAAGTGCCAAGCTATGTGCAGTTGCTCAACGCCCATTAATCAAGAATGACAAGCGACGCGGATTGAAAGAGACAGCATGTTCAAGAAAGCGATAGGCATATAGAGACCTTTGATTTATGCACCGCAACTTTCATTTCAGACCTAACAATTTCGGCATAGCTACTGACAAAATCTGTGCGCTTCAACAATTCATAACTTGCTGGTGGAAAACTTACAGCCAGATTACGCGTGATACCCAATCAGCTCAGCGTTAGCCTAACCCCAATCCCCAAGCCCCAATCCGCAGCCCCCTTGTCTCTGACCCAATAGCGAAGCATTACACGCTCGCTTTGTTTTTGCCGCAGCATGCAAATTCAGTCAAGATGAGGAAGAGGCCGGAGAACGGGGTTTTCCTTCTTTTTTTTTTGTGGGTGACTGACGGCACCCAAGTTGGCGTTGGCAACATCGTCGTCGTTGGCTTCCGCAGCGCAAATTTCCGGCCATTGTTTCTCGATGCTCCCGATGCTCGTCCTTAGAGTCGCCATTTTCCATTTAGCTAAAAGTTTATTCGCATTCAGCACATTTAATAAGCGCTTATTGTACTTAAGGCTGCATTGTTGTTGCTGCTGCTGCTGCTGCAGTTGCCGTTTCACGCAGTTTTGTGACTTTAATGAGCAGATTCGCCTGCGGCCATTTTGTTTGACAAACTGCCGTCAGAGTTGTGATCAAGTTGTCACAAATTCCAACTTATTATTACAGAAAGCCATTAGCAATAACAATTCCGGTTAATTAAATGAGACATTAAAATCGGTGTAGCGACTCAAGTTGATCGAAACATAGATGACCACCATATGGTATTATGTGATTAGAGAATTACAACAGAGCTGTTTACAGCACGTCTAACAGACGACCGCAACGGGCAGCCAAATAAACAGAACATACAGAATACACATACATACACATACATATGTTTGTATATGGAACATGGCTTGGCTTAGCCTCTGCTTCTGACTCTGCCTCTGCCTCTGCCGCTGTCGCTGCCGCGGTTGGCTCGTGCGCTCCGCACTGTTAGCAGTTAGTTAGTCACTGCTTAAGTAATCATGGCGCTCTTCGCCCGCGCACGAAGCTGTCTCGTCGCACACGAATCGTATTACATGTCGTTTGACTTCGGCTTCGGCTGCTGTTGCTGTTGCCGTTGCTGGTCGGCTGGTTCGGCTGGCCAGTGCTTCAGTTCTTCAGTAGCCAACAGCGCAACACGCGGATGCTACGCTTCGTTTTTTTTTTCTTTCTTTCTTGTGGCCTGCGTTTACAAAAGCACAAGCAGCGCTCTCTTCGCGTTAGCTCTTTAACATTGAATTATACTCTCTGGCGCTCTCGACTCACACAAGCACAGTGACGACTGTTGCTGTTGCTGTTGTCGTTGCTGTTGCTGCTGCTGCTGCTGCTGCTGTTGTGTGTTCTTGAGTTGGCGCTGTCGCTGGCTGCTGTTTTTGTTGTTGTGCGGTGGTCTCGGTCTCGGTCTCTGTTTCGGTTTCGGTTTCGTTTGTCTGCCTGCCTGCTGCTGCTGGTTTGATTTTTGTGCGCTCCGCAGCGTCGTCGTCGTCGCCGTCGTTGCTGTTGCCGTCGCCGTCATTGTTGCTCTGCAGCTGCGTTCGTGCGCTTTTTGAAAATAGTTACAAGATGTTCATCGAAGTGAGTAGAACGCCGGAGCGGTGAATTGGACAAAAACAAAAATCAGCCGCCGTTGAAGATATCGCATGTGTTGAACTGTAACTAAAAACTGAAATACTGAATTTCAGACTGAAACAAACAACAAAAGTGTGAACGCTGATAAAACGAAACCGCAAAGCACATAAAGCACATGCTTGCTTAAACAGAACCGAACACAAGTTCCAAAATAATACGATTCCAATTTTTGTGGCGCGAGTTTTTCAAGAATTATCAACATCATCAACAGCATCAACATCAGCTTTAAAGTCCATGTTCAAGTAAAGTGCAAGCCATGCGGAGCTGCTGTTGTTATTTTTAAATCGCTGACCGCAGAAAATTTAACGCTATAAATAAAGCGGACCAAAAAAGCAAATACAAAACACAACAAAATAAAAATAATATCGTAACGCGTCGAGTTTTTCCTTTGGCGCTCTATAAAAATACCCACAAATGCAAAGGGTAAAAACTCGAAAGTGACAAACACCAACAACTGCAACAACAACAACAACAACAACAACAACAAATTGGAAAATAAAAAGTGCGTGCAGCGGCATTTTCCACATGTGAGTGAAAAATTTTAGTTTCATTGCCCAACGCTAAAAATAACACAGCAAACATTTTTGCTAGAATTTTTACACACTCTCATCAACAAAAAAAAAAAAACAAAAAAACATAAAATGAAATGATCTTTATACAAAATAAAGCATTAAAATATTGAAAAAAATATTGAATTGCAGAAATGTGTCAAAGTGAAGTGCGAAATGCAAATTTGAATAAAATAAATCATAAAAATAAAATGTCAAAATTTTTCACACAATCGCACACTAACAAAATCAAATACTAAACTAAAACATAAACAAACCAATTGGAATTTGAAATTGTTTGCCATATCAGAAATAAAAATTTCAGCTGCACTTTGTGGCACTGTCGAAAAGAAAAAAAAAACGATTTTCACCAGCTTTGTGATTTTTCTTTCGTGAATTGAGTTTTTCGCGCAACCTTTCGGCTTTCGTTTACTTTCGAAGGCATCTTTGGGATACACACAAGACACACACTCAAATAGGTCCACAAATATATATATATATATATACACATATATATATAATTATATATATATATATATATGTACATATATGTATCTATTTACATAGGGCTGACAGTTTTCTGCATTTGTTTTACATTAAACTGCATCAGTGCTAACTTTTTGGATTCTTTTCACAGACAGAAAAAAATATTTGTGTGTCTGCTGCATTTTTATGTGGAATATTTTGGATACGTTCGCAGCAGCAGAAAAAGGTTACAGCTCTTTGCTTAAACTTCTATAAAGGTTCGTAATTTATAGCTTGAATGGTGTGAAAAATGTCTTTTTATTTTCATTCATTTAAAAGTTCTCAGTGTCAAATTATGTATACTTTATGATGCATACGCAGAGTTGGCCAGTTTGAAAATGGCAGAATGTATATCTATTTAGCTATCGATAATAAATATTAATTTCACTATTAACAAAAAAATATATATATACAAAATACTTAATATGTAAATAAAAACTTTGCCTGCAACATTTGAATAAATTCAAAAAGAATAGGCAAAACATATAAATAAATAATAAATTTGTGAGTTAAAATAATAGAAGAGTTAAATCCTTGCACAATAAAATTTGCACAAAAACATACCACAAACTCGCAAACGAGTCAAACAAGTTGAAAAGAGAGACCAATTAAAACACCATTGATAAATTAAATATAACGAAAATTCAAAACATATATAATAAATAATAATGAATTGCAAGTTAGCTTAATAAAAAAACTGTGTTTATATGTATATTTAAGCATGTTTGTTTTTTTTATTTGCTTATCATTTTACAGATTAAAGTAAATTGTGTTTCCTTGTATTATTTATACGTAAATTATAAAACTCCCAATCATTTCCAATTATTTTTAGACAGTTAAGCCCAACTCAATAATTTTCCTACAAATTTACTATTATTTTGAATCTTCGTAATTTAGTTTGGTATTATTAAGAATTTATGAGTAATTATAGGAGCACCGATACAGAACAACTTATTAGAAATTGCATTTCCAGAGAAAATTAAATAGCAATAAGAGCTTGTAGGCAGGTGCTGAGGGGTGCACACCTGTGCCAGAAGTAACAAAGAAAGCATATGTTAGTGTGTGTGTGTGTGTGTGTGTCTGTGTGTATATAAATAAAATGCTGCTTAGCAAAGTGCTTTGGCATATCTCATAACAAGCCCAAGGATCATTGTAATGATCATCATGAAGACTTTTGTCTTGGTTGCAGCACAAAGAAAACATGCGAAATAATGAAAAGAACTGTGCAAAAAAAAAGCAAAGAAAAAATACATTTTATAAAAAGAACTTTTCTCATTATCAACGTGCAAGTGTTTTAAACTTTGTTGCCTTGAGGATGAATAGGGATGGGGTTGGGGCTAGGATGGACAGGGGTGGATAAATCTCTCTCGGCTGTCACTGGGCAGTCAGTCAGGGCCATGGATATGGCCAGCTGGTCACTCATCGCTGGCTGTTCTTCAGACTTCAGTCAAGCGTCAAAAACGTGGCCCATAAAAAGCGCTGACAATTTTTACATCTGTCATAAATTTGCGAGACTCGTAAATCTATTTTCTGCATTTTATTTGTTTATTTCAAATTCTTGAGCGACAAAAATTTTTTTGAAAAAAAAACAACGAAAACGTCACCCTCAAGTGGGCGCCTGATTGATGTGACAATTCCTTAATTAATTTCGGAAGCGAAATGCGCTCGAAACGCATTTAATTAGCAGCTCAGCAGCTGCAGAGATCTCTTTATGGTAATACATCAAAGTAAATTATAGCAAGCGCCGAAGTTTATTCACATTCGACTTTCTGGCTCGAACTCTAGTGCAGGCGTGTTATCATTGGGGGCATTCCCCCCACCCCACCCCCATTGCCAAAGGTAATTTTAGCGTGGCTTGAGTTATTTTCCCACGCCCGTTTGACACTCGCTTAGTTATCAAATCAAACTAAATACATTTTTGGCAATTATCCTGATAACAAAAACCATCCACAAATTTACTGATAAGCATGTAAACAATACAAATATACAAATATATAGAAACAAGTGGGTGTGTGTGTATCTGTATAAGTGAGTTCACTGACTGGGCTTTATCGTTGAATGTTGAAACATTTGGCTCAACATTCTTCATTCTGCGCTCTTCGAGCTGCTGCTGCTGCTACTGCTGTTGCTGCTGCTGCTGTGCCTCTGATAAGAAAAAGACGAAAACGTCTTGAATTATACTCTTTTCGTGCCGTAACCAAGTTTGCAATCTTTATTATGGCAGATACCATGAAGAATTTGAGGTCACTTGTTGGTTTCTCCCTTTTTATCCGTCTGAATCGGGTTAAATAAATATGAAACTGAATTCAGTTGCAGGTGCTTGTCGCACTTGAAGAGTAAACAGAATGAAAATATGGCCAAATTGATATATTAGCTGCTTTAAATTTAACTAAAATCAGCTAAAGATATAACAAAGAAGAACCTGCTATCACTTGGTCTGGAGATACCTTGAAAGCTAAAAAAAAATTCCTTTAAATCAAGGCTGTTTTATTTTTTTTGTCTTATCTCAATCGATTACTTATCGATTATATGAAAACGAGGGAGGATAAGAAATCGGAAGATATTCGAAAATTTCATATTAGCTGTATAACATCTGAAACTTATTTAGCACATTTGAGTTGGAAATCGATATTAATCGATAGTCAGAAATTAACTTGAAAGCCTAATTACTAAATTAGATCTCCCTGATTCTTACACTTTGCCAGATCAATTCGAAAACTTAAGTTGCTTATCGATAATTATCGATATTTTTAAGTAGAACATGTTGTCTGAAAAATATACAAGAATTTTTTTAACTAAGACTGACTTACAGCTTTTGGTCCATACCAAGAAAATATGTACACAAAATGAAATATAATATAGCCAACGTCTGCAACTTGGGTAACACTTGCAACCTATATATGTATATATTGTATAAAAAAAGCTATGCACATGTGTTCAATGAAATTTAAGTATTTTTTACCAGCCCTTCGATCACTCAATGGGAAAGCGACAGAGAGAGAGAGAGAGAAAGACCGAGCAAGAGCAAGAGAGAATATTTGGCTTGTTAACATAACGAAATATTTTTATCTTAAATATGCAGAAAATATTGCATCTTTTGGCTGGTGCTGCTGCTGCTGCCACTTGTGCCGCCCACCCAATTAGCTTTTGGCTGCTCTTTTTGTAGATTGCAGTAAATAAGCAAGCAAAAATTGTGCGCCATATTTTGCAGCCAACGCACATAAATAAGCTTTAGTCCAAAGCCAACTTGGCCGAGGTTGCGGAGATGGATACAATGTGCTGTTGTTGTTGCTGTTGTTGTTGTTCTGCCTTTTGCTGTTGTTATTGGGAGGCAGCCACCAAAAAGTAGCTGGCAAATGGCCAAAAAGGCATGGCCAAATGTGCCGCCTGTTGTTGCTGCTGCCGCCGCTGCTGTTGCCATCTTTGAATTTGTTTTCATTCTTGGCTACTGTTGAGGCCAATTTAGCTGGCGCTGTACTTGAAGATGGCATCCTCAAACAGCAGCATCAGCAGCAGCAGCAGCAGCAGCAGCGGCGCACTAATAAATAATTTTAATTGTATTCATTTGTTGTTGCCTCTGCTCCACTTTATTGCACAAAAGGCGGTCAAGAATATGGCTAAGATAGCAGTGTAACAACAATTTACAAATTCTCATTGTTTTTTACTTGCACAAACACACACACACACACACACACACACACACACACACATCTGAAAATTGAAAAACGTGTTCAACGACCAATTGGTTGCCATTCCTCGACTTTGGGCCGAAACTGTGAACCCGCCCCGCTTATCGGACTCTGACGTGGCTCAAGCCCTCAAAATTGCCAATTGCCAGTTTCTCTCGCCTTTCAGTTATGGTCGTGTTTACAGTGCCTTTTTGGCTTGGGCAAACTTTGCCACTGATAAGCTCGCAGCGAGAACCCAACTGACGCCTCGGCTTCACTGTCTGTCTGCTTTGTCTGGCGACGTTTGAGTCATCGAACACGTCTTGGGACGGCGCCTTATGCTGTCATTGAGATATGAACGGTATTGCTGACCAATTGCAAGCATATTGCGCATACGCTCCGTTAAACGTCGTCTTCACTTCTGCCTTCTTTCTGCCGTCTTGGTCACGTCTTTAGCATGCACTTTGTGCCTGCCTGCTGCAATTTGCCCCATTTGCTGCTGCACTCAACCGACTGTTGACGACGACACTGGCAGCGTCGCTGACGCTGACGCTGCCGTCGACGGCGACAGCAACGCACACTGCATTGGGACGTGCAAATCGGGGACAAAAGCGAAACTATTTATTTAACAGCTTTTGCAACTCTCTGATTTCAATTGCATAGTTTACTTAACGAAACTTTTGTGCAGCTCGAAAAGTATTTCATAAATAAGCATTGTACTCCTCTTACCTAAGCGTCCAGAAATTCTAGAATCGAAATTCGATATCAAAGTTATGCTTTGACTCAAAAGCAAACAATTTAATGTCTCAATAATATGAAACTGAACTGAACATTATTAAATACTATTTAA
This sequence comes from Drosophila nigromelanica, assembly GCA_004149465.1. NCBI lineage: Eukaryota > Metazoa > Arthropoda > Insecta > Diptera > Drosophilidae > Drosophila > Drosophila nigromelanica. The sequence continues at coordinate 78,796 of SCDS01000512.1, forward strand.
AATAATTAATAATATAAATAATAAAGAGCTTGTAAATGAGAAAAATTATAATAAAATATATATATAATATAAATAATAATAACAAAAACTATACTTTCATTATATAAACCCGTTTGGTAAGCCTTATAAGTGCATTTTTTATTGCAGCAAATAAAATCTTGTATTAATAGAAAAATTAACATAAAGGCATTAACTTACAGCTAGAGTGGAATCTCCATTAGATTCTAGTAGCATCTAAATGCATCTTAGTGTACACTCGTTGTTTTCCCATTTCTGGGTTTTTAAAGTATACAATTTCTCAAATTTCAATGGAAAAAATATATTTGAAGCAAAGTTCTTGACTTGAATATTGTAGGCGCTTTTCTTTTGCCCTTGCAAAGCAGAAGGCGGCAGCGATGGGGACAGTAGCGACATCGACGTCGTCATTTATTGCACTTGTTGTTGTTGTAGTTGCAGTCAGCTCAATGCGCTCGATATCTGCTGCCAATACATACATACACACACACACACACAATCAGATGGACACACCCACACACACAGACAATATAGGTGCGTTGTATTTATGCGCCTCAATTCTGGGCCAAGGTAGTTTTTATCTTTCTACTCTTTTCGCTTTGTTGTTGTTGTTGCTTTTGTTTTTGTTGTTGTCTGGCAGCTTTTGCTGGCTTGTTTGCTTGCTTGTTGCTGTTGCTTGTTGCTGTTGTTGTTGTTGCTATAATTGCAATCCTTGAAAATTTGTTTTCACACACATACACGCACGCATTTACAAGCACAAATAAAGCACTCGGAACATTTTTTGACCGCCATTTGTGCTGTCACGTCTTCTTCATCCGCCTGCACAACAACAACAGCAACAACAACAACAACACAGTTAAAGACCCCAGTCCGCACCTCTTCCTGCATTTCAACGCCCCCTCCCCCGTTCTTTTATTATGCGTCGCAATCGCACTCGCAGCTTTTTTCTTTTTTCTCTCTTTGGCTCACTTTATTTATTTAATTTTCGTTTTCGTTTTTATTTGTTATTTTTTTTTTTTTTTGGTTTTATCTGCACGTTTCTTCTCTATTAGTCACATTTTTTTTCGGCGCTTTCTGTTTACACAAACACATGCACAGAGAAAAGCAATTGGGATGTGTATACAAATTGAATGTATATAGTATAAGTAATGTGAACACATACATGAATATAATCTTAGTGTGGCCACAATAATATCTACTTATAACTTGTGCACTTACCAGAAGTAATGATATCATACAAGACCGCTAGAAACTACTTTTACATGAGCAAATAAATATAAATCTTTAAAAAGTTCTTGCAATACTATTATCAAAATAAATATCCACATTATGTACTAATGTAAAAGAAATGCATTTGAACACTATGCAGTTTTTATTAAAAAGCTAATAATTCTATTTTATTTTTTTTTAATCAAATTTTTTCTAAAAATTGAAAATTATAATTATTTAAACTATTTTTTTTAAAAATAAACTTCTAAAAAAAAATTAATATATAACAAATTAATTAAGTAATAAGCTAACAATTAAATTTATTTTAGCTTTGATTGTAATGGAAAATCTATTGTTAATGAAATTGACATTCAACCTTTGCTCCTCATTTTAACTACCGAATGAATAATATATGATTGTAAATTTGTAACCAGTTGATGCAAGACAATTAGATGTCTTTGAAGATATTTCAAATATTTACATTGAATTCGATTTCTAATTCAACATTTGCAATTGAAATTTGCCCATTTAAATTTTTTATGTAGCTGCTCCGGTTTTATTTGAAGACGCCTGCTGCGAATTTCCATTACAACAATTGCCACTTGCAACAATTGGTTGCCAAGTCAAATGAATACAATTGCCATGAACCAGCCCCTCCCCCCCCCCCCCACC